>QUSF01000040.1:4058191-4356252 GCA_003676055.1 Chloebia gouldiae
AGAAAGAAAGAAAGAAAGAAAGAAAGAAAGAAAGAAAGAAAGAAAGAGAAAAAGAAAGAATAGTACAATAAGTACAAACACACTCAGGTTTCAAAAAAATTTAAATATGTTATTTTATTCTTTAAAAATCAGTAAAATCCCAACTGATAGAGAATAAGGTTGAAATAACAGTTCTCAGAAAGATGGGTGGTACCTCTTACCATTTTGAGTAAGAAGCTAGAAAAGCACAAAATTCTTGTGATAAATGAAAGACATGACAAACTAGTTAATTTGGAGATCTGAAATTGCAGTTGTAGATGTACATAGAGGCCTGGATTTGCAGATATTCCATGAAACTTAAGTTTTTGTACATATGCTATTGTCCCAGACTGAGAAGCAAGATGTATTCATTTGCCATCTGAATGGCAGTTGTCTTCTGTTAAGTGAGCAATTTTCCTTATCTCTTCCACAACTAGTCCTCTCTCAGGGGAGACATTGAATGTCACTGCATGACTGATAAGAACTATAACATTGCACTGTGAATGCTCCGCCCAGAGGGAGGAGCAAGCATTTCCACCTGGATATAATCTTGAGTTTCTGGAACACCAGCACAGCTTTTCCTGCACTGGATTTCTGAGAGGAACAGCTGACTCTTCCACTGCAGGAAGACTACACCTCTTTTTTACAGGATCACTGCTCCAACAGCACCACACCTGCCACTCCAGGAGGACTGCAGCCACAATTCCCAATCGGACTGCAGCCAACACCCTGACCAACAGGGTGCCAGGTTGTATTCTGACTCCTTCAGTGTTGTTTTGGTTCACTGCATTGTTTATTTTATCTTGTTTTAAAATTTTATTCCCTAATAAAGAACTGTTACTCCTGCTCCTATATTTTTGCCTGAGAGCCAACCTTAATTTCAAATTTATAACAATTTGGAGGGAAGGGAAGGGGTCTACATTTTTCCATTTCAGGGGAGGCTCCTGCCTTCCTTAGAAAACACCTGTCTTTCCAAACCAAGACAGCTATTCAAAACAATTGCCACTGATCTGGAAGAGAATGTAGAATAATCTCTCACAATGCTAATGAAAGAGTAAGAACCTCAAAATGTGGTGACTAGAGACGTATTTGTGTCACCTGTAAGCTGGTTACAAGGAAAAAGTACCTGCCAAAATATTACCAGCCATAAAGTCCTACATATACATGAAAAGAGCACAAGTTGTATTTCTATAATAACAGTATATTTAAAAATGTGATGGGACTCACAGTGTATTGAATGAATGTAGAAAACAGCATTAGAATACAGATTAAAAGGTTTTTTTCAGCTGTAGTTTAGGTGATAGTGTAGGAACAAGAAGCAGGATGAATCACTGATTTGTATCTGAAGTCTTCAAGGTGATTTACATCTTGCAAGAGCAAAAGTAAAAGGTTTTCTTTCTCTGTGGTTGCTGGATCACTCTTAAATATTGTAGCCTATACTCCTGAAGAGGGGGGGAACATCTATCCCAAGCCATTGCTGACACAAAGAATAGTAAACATTGTCTTTCAATATACAGAATATCAATTAGGACTAAACACTTATGTTATTGTACCCTTCCGTGCTGCACTCAGTGCAAGAATAATATGAACCTAAGGTACTGGAGAGAAACCAGAGGTGGGAAAATACAGCAGAAGTACAGAGGAGCTGAGACAGTTAATTTTTACAATGCAAAGTTGAAGAGATTAATTAATCACAGCATCTATTTGAGGAACAGAAATTGGAAAGAGAGCTCTTCAGATAAAGATCTAACAGCTGGAAGATCTAACTGGATCTAACAGCTGGAAGTTGAAGCTAACAAATTCAGTCTAGAAATAAAGCATGTATTTTTAATAGTAAGCAGCAAGCAGAGTAACAAACAGCTAACACTTTTGGTGGCTGCTCCATCATCGGAAAGAACCAGCTAAGAGCTGGCATTTTTGAATGTCTATTTATAAAAAAGACAGCAGGAAATAATTGAGAGAAGACCTGTGGCTTAAATTATACTGGAGATCAGAGCAGATGGTCACAGCCATTGCACCCAACTACATAATCTATGACCAATCAAGAAATTTAGCTGTTATGGTCAAAGGCTAGCAAGATGGTAACAGAGAAATGGATTACTGAGGAAGCCCAAAGGGAGATGTCCCCTTTAGCAGAAGGCAGATATGCAGAGGAGGCAAATGAGCAGTTGTAGTAAAAACCAGAAGGAGTTTAGGAAGGTAGAGAGGGATTGCCTAAGTGAATACCTGGGTTAGTTGTCTGTGGGGGTCAGGAAACACCAAGGTGGGGGAAACCCAGATTGTGCTGTGGGGTGAGGGAGCACCATGGGCAGGGTGAGTGTCATGATCAGGGAGGGAGAAAGAGGCATGCAGAGGAAGTCCATGTGGCAACCCAAAGAGGTATCCACAGTCCATGGGGCAGACACCAGCTATGATAAGGTAGCTGCTTGCCTGCTCCGCCAAGAGGGGAAAGCCTGCCAGAAAAGATGATGTCGTGGGAGGGTTCAAGCAGCAGAGGGTGAAGGCCAAGGAAGGTTCCTGGGGGGAAGTCTAGGTCATTTGTGGATTGGACCTAGCAGCTCAGAGGAAGGCCAAGGATGAGGCAAAAGACACAAATCATAGCAGTCAGCTCCCTCTGAAACAGCCTTAATGAGCTGAAATGCAAGATATGAATAGTCAAATCTGAAAGGATGACAGTGTAAAATTGCTTCAGGTCTTAAAATGTTCAAGTGCTTTTATTTATTCAAAATTACCATGACATCACCTTCTCCCTCAGAGAGATCGTGTAATTGCTGTTTGCTGATTCAAGGCCTTTCAGGGTAATTTCTGAGGCTGTCTATGTCCATGATGAAAGGCAAATATATTTCTTTTGTCTTATGCAGTCACAATGAAATCTAGAGAGAGGCACTTCATGAGGTTACTTCATGAGGTTACTTCTCTACAGCAATAGTGAGCGGAGCAAAGCTGGACCCTCATATGAAAGCCATCCAGCTCCAAATATTCCCTCACAGAGAAGAGAGGTCAGCTAGTGTTTAGGGCTAGGATGGGAGCAGGGGACCTGAGACAGGGTGTGAGAGGAGGAGAGTTGAGGAACAGAGGTAGAAAACAGAGGTAGAAAATTTTCTCCTAGAGTAAATCTTAAATTGGTCCATAAGCATAAAGAAATATTAAATTGTGACCTGCATTGCATCCTCTTCCCAATACATGCAAACCTTCAACACCCAAAGGCCAGTCATTAAAATATCTCTCCTTTGAGCGTGAGGTGCAGATTTTACCTATTTTGAGATTTGATGTGGTGCTACATCTTATAATGTCCAGGTTTCTCAAGCCTGGTAATAATGTGTAATGTCTCAAAGGACGGTCGGTCTCAAAGGACCGACACATCATGACTTACGAAGTGAGTGCCTCACTGTAATTAATTTTTATTAGGATATAAAATATATATTCTGACTAAATAGTAGGCTAATGATATTAAAATCCTAGCTACTCCAAAAGGGAAACATAGCAGACATATATAAAATATACCAAATATAAAATCCATATGAGATAAAAGAAGACTGATTGGTAAATCTTGGACCTAGAAGTTAACAGTTTTATGCTAAGCTGGTTCTGACTTCAGTGTTATAAAAATTATTATTGAGAAAAAAAAGAACTCCAGAACTATTAAATAAAAAAAAAAAAAAAAGAAGAAACCTTAATGTGCTGTTGCTTTCTTCAACTGTTAATATAAACCGTCTGTGGCTTGTGGATGTGACCTAGCCTGTCTTGATTTCTCCATCAAATCACACAAGCAAAAAAAAAAATGTAATAGATAGTTAACAACTTCCTGTCTAATTCCTAGACCCTTTTGCAGCAGCCATCATTGAATTTGATGCCTTGGCAAAGGATGTTTTCTAGCTCTGGGCAGCTCTGCTGGGGTCACACAGGTACCAGCAAGTCTTTCCACTCACTTTTCTCCAGTAAAGCAAGGTCCTGCTGGTCACGACTCAGAGCAGCATTTCTTTGAAGGCCTAGCTTACTTCCCCAACTTTTTGTATTTCTCAGATTTTAAGGAGGTCATGTAGGGACAGACAGCACAGCAGTCTTGACTTCTGTAATGTCACTGCTTATTCTGCTCACAACTTGGGCAATCATTTGTAACGTGCTCACCAAAAGACTCTGGCTGACATAGAAATTTCTCCCTAATTTTAGAAACAGAATTTCACAACTCCTTTCTTACATCGAGGAAGGAATTTGCTTTGATGGATGCAATGCCATTACTATGCATCATTCAAGGTACTGACTGCATGTCTCTGCTCCAAGGAGAAAACCTCCCCCAGAATAAATCAGCACTGCCAACTGCACCTTCCCCTCTCCCTGAGTGCTCTGGGTTTGGATGCTGGCTGTGTGCATCTGGGGCCGCTGGGGTGCTTCCAAACTCTGTGGAAGACCTCCTTGGCTTGCACCCAGAGCTGTCACAGGGATAAAGCAAAAGAAAGGGTGGGTTGAGGGACTCATCAAGAGGTGCAGAGCCAGCTGGGGTAATAAGCATGTCATATTCTCTCTTGGGTGAGCCAAATACCAAACACCAAATACCTGGTTTCAGGTTTCCGCTGAAATATTTTTTGTTCATTTAGAAGACTTGCTTTTGAAACAAATCCTTGCTGTAGATCTTCTCAGATAAATGAAATATAGAGTTGCTCTGGATGTAGCAGACCCAGGTCCCAGATCTGCACCAGGCAGATGAGGGGCTGGAAGTTGCAAATCTCCCACCCCAGATGAGCACTCCCACTCAGGTGAATGCCTAGGCCAGGCACAGGATGCTCCTATGCTGCCAGCAGGGCCCTTCAAACACCACAACTCACTGCCTAAGGAGTTACTAATCTCATGCAATGGGGGCTGGGCTGGCTCCCTCCAGGCATGGGACCCTTTTCTCTTCTGCCAGGCTGAGCACAAGCTGCCCCTTCCTCTGCTCCTGCAAGTATCTCCAAAGAACTTGTGTTACTTGCTAATCTCAAAACATTCACAGTGAAGAGTCACAAGCTTTTGTCTGCATTTGAGCATTATAGCCTGGGCCCATCTTTATTCAGCCCTGTTGCAGTGTGACTTAGAGTCAGGCAAAGCAGAGTACTGATGCAGTCATACTCATCCACACAATCATTTCATAAAATAACAGTTCATGTCTTGTCCTCTGAGGACTAAGCCTTGGAGCAAAAGTAAACATGATTTTCAGCCTCTTGACATTGTCAGCTCTTTTCTTTCCTATGTAGACCAGGTAGGTATGAGTCCCCATGGCTAGCAGTGGTATAGTAGAGGTCCTTCCAGTCCCCTTTCTTCCAAGATGGGATACTCCTGGGATATGAGCTTTCACCATATGAGGGATTGCCTTCATGTGCCTCCAAGCCAAATTCTCCTGGCCAGGCAGTGCTTCAGCACACACTGCAGCTCAGCATGCTAAATCCTTTTCAGAGCAGTGGCATTAACAATTCCAGAAATGTTATAGGGCTCTTCCTTTCATCCCTGCTGGGACAAGCAGGATGGAGGCCATGGTAAGTTGCTCAATTTCCCTAGGCTGTGGGCATTTCCAAAATGTCATAGGCATTTTTGACTTGATGCACTGAATTAACACTGAATTAACTGAAGAAATTTTCTTCCCCACTTCTAAGCAAATTTTTTGGAGAGGGGCATGGTTTTTCAGATGATTCTGTTATCGCTTGCCAGTATTTTTCCACTGGCTTCTTTCATTACCTTACTGGTGATCTGTTTTGAAATTGCACAGACATTATCAGCTTCAGGGGAGCCGAGTCCTTTTGAAGGCTGTTGCAATGAGCACTGAAGGCATCTTCTCTGATGCCTGTACACAGGGCCCAGAATGTGACTCAGGCCTTCATTTCTGCTCCAGCCGAGCTCTTAAATATTGCAGAGTTCCTCTGGTTGCCAAAGGGGAAGGAAATAATTCACTACCTCAGCTGAGTCTTGAGGACCCTGTTCTTGATGCTCCACCCTCTCAAAAGCTCTCATTCAATGCCCACTACTGCCACTCACCAGCCCTTCTTCTCCTCTAAAGAGCACTTTGAGATACAGCCTCTTTTCTGCACCATCAATCCCCTAACCTTAAACACCTTTTCCCCAATCAAATGTGCTGGAAAAGACATCTTTCTCCATGCTAAAACCACTTCTCAGATGTAAATTTACAGTAGAATTGATGCTCAGAGGTGCCCAAGAGGCTGAACCCTTGATCCACGTGGGGAAAAGCTAGAATCTTCCCAAATTTCCACTCTCAGGCTCCACGGAACAACAGTCAAAGGGCCTCAACACTCCAGACCCTGTAGCTCCACTTTTGTTGAGTTATGCAACAATACAAACCAAACAATATCACAAGCTGCCTCAGCAGAAGTACATGACTTTACCAAAGAGCCATGCCAGGGAGTGATGGCCATGGTTTCCTGGCACCATTCCTGCACTGTTTTCTATAGCATTTGCTCTGGGCTGCTGTCAGAAGAGTAAGAGGGCAAACTTTTGCTCTACTCCAAATAGCCTTTTTTACTTTCTGATTTTAACGGGGCATCTTTCCACAAACTGGGATGTTCAAAACCAGCAGGCATTGCCACTCTCCAGGCAGCAATTACTGCATTTTTTAATTCCCTCTATTGCACTGTTCCTCCCCAAGTAAAGGATAAATTTTTTCAACTCTGTTTTGTTGTAATTGGTGGTTGTGTTTTAAACTGCGTACAAACTGTGTTTAAAAAACAATGCAGAAAATAATACTGAGTTTTTGAAGTAATGCTGCCATTTCAGGTAGGAAAAAACCTTGGCTTAGAAATCAATGTAATTTTTGCATCTTTGCCATGTAGCTGTAACCTTTGTTCAGTTACACCTAACATCAGGGAGTGAGAGCTTTGCTCCTGGCACCAGCTAACCCACCTGAGAAATGGTGTTTTCCTCTCTTTGGAAGAGCTCATCTTTTCATCTTCTGTTTCCTTTAGGAATTATCTTTGATTCCCTTTATCTTTCTTCTCTTGCCCTTTGCTGCAGGCTGCTTCCAATCTGCTTATACTCTAACTCTTTTTCTGTTACTTAATCTTCTGCATACTCCTCACTCCCCTCTGCTGTCTCCTCCTCTACCTCTGACTGCCAGACACCCGCTTCTGCCCAAAAGTGTGGGCAAAGGGGCAAATCCTATATCTCCTGTGGGAAGGGAACTTTGGTGGCCAGTGTGATCACAGCAGAGGAGCCAGTCATGGGCACCAGCAAGGCATGGAGAATTGCATATCATGGTGCAGGAAATCCAGGTGTGATGTAGGATGTCGGTCTCACATGGCTTGCTTGGAGACACCTCACCAAATCTGCAGAAGGTTTTCACCGTACTGCTGGTAACTCTATTTTTTTTCTTCTGTTCACTTTTCCCCAGGCCCTTCAGCTGTAGAATATCACAGCAGGTGGAAGAAGGTGAGTTTTGTGGAGATGTTTGGTGTGGCAGCTTATTCCAGAGTCACCATTGGACTCATATGGAAAAGAGTCACTAAGAGCACTTGGACCCCAGAGAACAAATAATGGTCAGCTCGTGTCTTGTTAGATATCAGTTAATTCAGCCACAAGACTGAAAATAATAGGGAAACAGGCTTTGCTTCCTTATAGCTTTTGGAACAATCTTGAAATCTTTCTAAATTACAGATACACTGAAAGCAGCTGGAGAAAGGGCAGGAAGGTTTGACATCCCATCCTATTCCTAGAGGGAGACTATGGCCACAACAGTGTCTGAAAGGCAGAACATTACTTAGCTACTTCAGTTAATGACCAAAACACAGCTAATTAAACCCAGAGTTGCTCTGTGAGAAGGACACATTTCTGAGGGTACAAGCACCCCATGCAGTGGGTTACTCCTGTCCTTGCATTAGCAGCTGGGGCTGCTGCCTGAGAAGGTGACTGTAGAGCTCTGATGGGGCCCTTTCTGCTGAGTGCTTCACTGTCTCTTGGGTCTTCCTGTGACAGGTTTGGTCAAGGGAGGCACTTGTACTTTCCATTGGAAACAGCTGTGTCATAGTGGAGAGATGGCCAGGCAAGCACATGTTGCACTTAAGTTGTCACAGAAATATGGGCCCTCCTGATCGCTCAGGACATCATCAGCTGTCACCTAGAAGTGATGAACACTGCACTCATCCAGAACAAGGAGATGCCATCAGAAGGACAAGACCACGCCGCCCAGGCTGCTGGCAGGAGCAGCTCCAGGATCTGTGACCTGCAGCTGACTGGGACAATCTAGCCCTGACTCTCCTTTTGGGGCAGGGGCCCACAGGCAGCGTGTGCTGAGCGCCCCGGTGCAGCTGGAGGCTTTGTTTGCTGCCAGGCTGCCCTGGCAGGCACCCCTGTGCCCTGGGCCAGACCCAGACCCGTCCTGACTGGGCACACAGCAGCGGGAACGTCTGGGTTATTTTAAGCAGGTTATGTCAGTTCTGCCCTCCCTCTCTCTCTCCATTCTCCCTGAAGCACTAATCACTGTGGCAGGATGGATTTGCCTGACTAAAAGGGCCAATGGTTTAATTGATATGATATGGCAGCTCAAATGTAATGTCATTATTCTGTCTAGCAGGACACATTATTCTCTGTTTATTGCACTTCTATCATCTCAGGTCTGTTGTTCTCATGCTTTGAGGACAGCAGAACACACCTCTCTGTCAGAGAAATCTCAGTGGGGGCAGGAGCACAGAAGAGGCTTCTGCAGAGGCAGACAAAGCTCCTGGGTGTGGGTTGTAGGCACCTCTGCCTCTAATCTTCTTCCCAGCAGGGCTGGGAAATGAAAAAGGACTGGCAGAGGAAGAGTCAGGTTGTCTTCTGTGAGCAGCAAATTTGCTGGAAAATGAAGCCTTAGCAACTGAGTGTGTATTGGGGGTATTATTTATTAGTGGGAAATCAGTTTGATTCTGACAAACATAGCTAGCCCCCCAAATCTCCCATGAGAAGGGCAACCTCTACCAGCAAATATGTTCTTGTGTTTTCTGTGCTAAATTGTCCTCTTATTTGTTGTCTGGTTTTGCTTTTTTTTTTCTCCTTTCAATCAACCTACAGCTGTAAGGAGAAAGAAAGGAAATAAATATTCTGAACATGGCAAAAAACCCCAAAGTGTTTCAGGTCAAAAAATACTTGGTTTTGATTGAAATATTCTGACACAAACATTGAAATGTTCCTGTACATCCTGTCCCCCTTGATTTTCTCACTGAGCCTTAAAACAAAACAAAATTACTGGGCCAATTCCAGGTGTGTTTGTGCTCCTGCTGCTTTAATAGCAGCCCGTAGTGGTGCTGCTGCTGAGTGCTACTGAATCCTCTGGCAGTTTAGTGTGGCAAACAAAACCACGGCTTGTTAGAGGCATGTGCCTGCGAGGGCTCCACAAAGGAGCACAGTACAAGGAAGTGTGTGTGGCAGTCAGGAGGCAAGGGACTGTGGGAGGGAAGGGCCAGGCAGCTAAAACAGTGTCACAGGCAGAGCAGCCACTGGCACAGCACTTTCTGCACTCAGAACTGAAAATGACTTGCAGAGGATGGGAAGCATAATTAGCACAGTATGCCGTAGGATAGATGTTAAGCAGTGTGTTTAGCAGACAGATACTACAGTACTGAATAATATAGACATTAAACCAATGACCCAGAATCTAGCCAGCTAGAATCTTAATCCCCCTTAAATAGATGCACAGACATCCTTTCATTGCAAACATTTGATCCGAGCAGACACTGGATGCTGTTGTGTTGTATTTATAGAGCACCATGACAAAAGTTTGAGATGTTTGCGCTTAAATAATGCTATTTTCTCATGTTAATTTGTCAGCACAGCGCTGTCTTTGCACAACATGCTTTTGAGATGGAAAGAAAAAGAACATCAGCTCTGGATCCAAAAAAAAAAAAAAAAAAAAAGACTGTGTGAGCAAAGGCTGCCCATGTAACACAGAACCAAGGCAACCTGGACTGGGAAGGGATTTTTCATACAAATAAGCCCCAAGCTGGAACTTGGCAAATATCTGTGGCTAAGTGCATTATTTGACCAAAACAAAATCCCTCAAACCAGCAAATGGAGCAGTTAAAAGTATAAGTGAATTTGGTTTGCATTCATTAGTATGGATCAAAATGAGGAGGAGGATGACCTGCAAACTTTCATCCTTGGCACTTTTGGAAGGAACTGCTTTGATTTTGAAGGTAGATTCAAGGGTGGATTTGCAAAACTGACAAGGCAAGCGTGGCTGTCCTCTGGCTTCTTGGGTGTCAGCAGACTCACAAAGGATAGAGTGGGACATGGTTTAAATGCATTTTCTGCTGGAAGGTAGACAGAGGCTGAATTTAGGCTTCCAAACCCATATTAATCAGGGACATGCTCTACCAACTGAACCATAGAGAGGTCTAACAAAAAGCCCTTTTCAGCATCTCCTTGTAAAAATGTTTGACTTGTGTATGTGGATAAGCACAAACTGGAGTGAAGGCTAGTGTCCAGCTCTTCCCACTACCTGACTCATCAGACTACCAAATCGCCCAAGCTTTTCTTTTTTTCTAATTTGTGTTTTACAGTTTTGCATGAAATATTTATTTCTAAATGAGGAACACTCATTTATCACTCCTGTGCCTGTCTCCACAGCTCAGAGAGTTGGATGGGATACTGAAAGTTTGTGTCCAGGATTACAGACCAAGAATTCAGTTCAAATAATCCTTCTGCTAATTCTACCCTGCTGTTTCACTCACTCACTCACTCACTCACTCACTCACTCACTCATCATGACCCTTGGAAAGGCAACAGTTTATTTTCCAGCTTCCTTCATTGTACTCAAGGATTTCCTTAATTAAGTCTGTAATTTGAACCATATAGCTTTTGTCTCTTCATTTTAGTGGCTATTAAAAAGCAGATAATTTGGTATTATTTCAGCAACTTGGTTTATACTGCCTGTCTGACACTGAAATGCTGGTGTGATGGAGCAAGACTGTTTGCCCACTGTCCTCTTGAGCCTATGGTAAAGATTGCTCACAGTAAATGAAATGGAACAAGAAATAAATGCATTGAAGTGAGTCAGTAATTTTCTTTGCAGGCAAGTAATGCTCAACACAGGTAAACATACTTGACTTTAGTTTTTCCCTTAGCACTACTTCCTATTTGGTTCCTTATCTATGATAATGTTTTGAAAATTTTTCAAGAGCCCCTTTGCTCTCTTCTATATGAGCAGAAGTCAGAATATGGGCAATGGACTTCATTCTGCTGATAGGACCAGCACTGCATTCCCATTCATGGAAGCCATTGAGATTCTTTATTCTAATTATTTCTTCCAGAAGACAGACGCACAACCCCACTCTTAAGATGAATAAGAGAAATATTCTGATTTTCCTCTTCATTTTATGAATAGATAATTTATAGACATCTATTCTTGTGCCAGTATTGTTCAGCTCACAGATCTTTTCTGTTTACTGGCTTATAGAAAGCAATCATATCACTCTCAGGCTTAATTTAGCAAAGCAAACAAACAAAGTTCTTCTCTTTCTGTAAGATGGGACTTTTATTTCTCTATGCATCCTAGTAATCCCTGTTGCCATGTGTTTCAGCTTGAATCTGTGGTCTCTCAAGCCTGACTTTCAGAACTACTGCAGTTATTTCAGGTAAGGTGGTACCAGCATCTCAGGGTCCGGGATTCAGACCTTCTTAACTCTAATGGAAATACCTTACTTGGAAACACATAAAATAAAAGTCAACATTTTTACTTTTTCATTATGCAGGCTTCTTCATTTACCATTCTCAAGCGGTGAACTCCTGTGTCAGGATGAAAATTCATGTCATTAATCTACAGTACTTTGTACAAATGAAATTCAGTCCCTTTTGCTCTTATTATTCTGAAAGGCATCTACAACTCTCTGGGTGATATATGGATCCTGCATTAATCTTGCAGTGCCCTTAGTTTTGGGTCACCAGAAAATTTTATCAGTACATGCTCTGTTTTGTACTAATTAATTTTGAATCAATATCATCCATAAATATATTAAATCAGACCAATTCACTTCCATAGAATTGTAAAGTGGGAAATGAACTACTTACATCTGTTTTTCTACTCAATGCACAATCATGTCTAACACTTTATTTTAAGGAGTTGTTAGTCCAGTGTCACCCTGATTCTTGAAGACTTTTCTAAAGCCTTCTGAGTTTACATTCTGTGGGAGAACTTTCTCACACAGTTTCTGTAAACAACTTATTGTTTACATTCCTTTGTGGGGATGGAGAGAGTTGATGATTGGTGGTATGTCCAATGCCTTTGGAGAGGTGGCCCAGTGTGGGGCCAATCCTCTACCACCTTTGGAAAGGTATAAAAGTTGGAGTCAGAGAATAAACGCTCTCTTCTTTACCTTGCAATAGCGGTGGCTCGCGTTGTGCTTTCACGTGTCCTATAGCGACAGTCCAGTTAAGTTCAGACTCTTTCCAAGTGTTTGTTTTACTCTGCTGAGGCTGCAAATTATTACAGGTTTTGGAGTCCTGACTTAAGGACACAACAGACTTACATTTAAACCACTGGGCTGATCAGGACACTTGGCTTTGTTAGCTCATTCCTACACACTTCTCAGAGTTTGCACTGGGAAAAAACCACTTCATTGTAGTTTAATTTCTCTTTCATTTAATGAGTATCTCATGATTAATTCACTAACTCCACAATTACTTTCAAAGAGAAGCCTGTCTGTAATATCTTCACTAGTTATCAGAACTACACATAAAATGTTATCATTTTCTCATGATTACATTTCTAGTGATGAAAGATTCTGGCTGTCATTCCAGGAATAAGTGGACATTGAATGATTAGCTCTGCAGTCTGTAGCTGGAAAGATAACATTTCTATGTTATAATGGTGCTGTGCATGGTTAATAGCTCTCACTCTAATAGTGCAGAGATGTCTATTCATATTCCAGCCCAGAGCTTAGAGATCTGATGTGGATGTAGAAGACCAATATGCAAAGCCTCTACTGCTGTTCTTTCTCCAAATGACTTTACTAAAGCAAGTTCACTTTACTCTTTATTTCTCATGTTCCTCCAGTTTATGACACCAACAACATTCATTACTTGCTAGCTTGCCATACACATTTTTACCTTTGTGTTTTCTGGACAACATTATCTTATATTCAAGTGCAAATTGATGATTTTTGGTGTTAATTTTTTTCAGGAAAAATAAAGCACCTAATATTTGGGAGAAACATGAGCAGCAATAAAGCTAAAGAAACCTATATAAGAAATTCTGAAATATATTCTCGTATTTACAAGCTTACAAGAAAAAGATTTTTCAGAAAATGCTGTTGTGATCCCAATTATGTTAGTGAAAATATCAGGTCCTAAGCAAGGGAGGCTGCCTTTACTGTGTGTCTGCCCTTGGCATTCCCTCTATTTGGTTCCTGGGCAAAAGGAAAGCACTATGCTGAATGGAAAAAGATCTGGCAATCCCAGGATACAAATATTTGAGACTGAAAGTAGCTATTGATACACTGAGTAGTAGAGCACTTAAACTCACGATTCCAATTGGTTTTGAATAAAATTGGCCTGACCAATGTTAGGCATGTGCTCTGTTATCTCACAAAACCAGAGCCCTCATGGGAATAAAATAGTAAGAATAAAGGTATATGGTCAAGCTGTTTCCTAAATTAAGTATAAATAGAATAAGAAAAAGCACTTCCAGCTCTGCTACATGCCTCCTAAATGAAGTGTATAACTGCCTAAATATCTTTTAGAGGCAATGACTCCTGATTTAGAAGTATTTGTCATGATGCTTGAGGCCTCAATTAGGAGTACAGGAGGTAAAGGAAAATATAGGTTGAGGATCAAGAATTTTATTTTTGCAAGCCAAGAGCAAGCAGAGGCTCTGGACTCGCTGTGAGTGTGACCCAGGCAGAATACTTTCAGGAGGTCTAATGTTTCAAAGGGCATTTTGGGAGGAAATTCTGTAGGTTGAGCTTTCTCTGAAGTACTTCCAGTCAGCACATTGGGCAGCTTAGCCATTTTGCAAAACCACATTATAGCCCCATGGTCTCTTCTGCAAAGAAGACAAACTTCTGTATTTCACTTCTAGGCTCTTGAAGTTTGGTTGGTTTTTTTCAAGAAAGAAAGAAAAGAAAAATCCCAAGAGAATATACTCTTGCTTTTCTCAATGATTCTTTCTGCTCACATTAGTGAGCTAGTAAAGGTCAAATGGCATCTGTGTTTGTCATGAGTTACTAGACACTTAGAAGCTTGTCTGTAAGTAATGGGTTCAGCCCTGTATTTCAAATACATACTGAGTACTGAGAGAAATTTTCCTGAAAAACCCTGTGGGATCTGACCAGCAAGGAACAGCTCCAATAATGAAGAGAGAACTTGTTAAATGTTTAACCAACTTAACCAGCTGCACAACATGGTGCTTTCGAGCTCCATCAGAGTGTCTCTGGGAGAAAGCAGACATACAGAATTTGCAGATGTTTGTCTGGGTGACTGAGATAACCTTGCAACATCTGGAAATGAGAAAGACAGCTGACAAGGGAGTCTGATGGTGTCAGTGGTTGTCACTAGTTGCAGGGACACATTTCTCAGTTTGTAAACACTGCAGCAAAACAGCTCACTCTTCAAAGAGCAGTGAGCATGCTGGTGTTGGGTTGGAAATCCCCTGCCACTCCTGCTCCAGCATATGTTATCTCACTGGGATTACCAAGAAGCTTTAAAGATGTGCTTCTGTCATCCTAAAACTGACAAGTGGGCTGAAGGATAACATTTGCTTAGAGTGTAGGCTTAATGAGGTCTGATGTTATCTTTGAGACCAAATGCCCAGCAAGCATTCTAAATGAGCATATGGGCTGCTTTAATGCCTGCCGCCTTTCCCTGATGGTGAGAAGGTCCAGGTAAATCAGAGAGGACACAAACAGCAGAGCTGCAGGGCTCTGTGGGCCCCCTGGGGGGGCTAGTGAGCAGAGTCCATGGGACAAAAGCAGTTTTGGGTGCTCCTTCAGATTCAGATTACACCAGAACAGCGCCCATGCAAAACTGCCCCTCCCATCTCGGTCCCTGTGGACTGAGATGCCTTTTGCTCACTGAAAGCATAGCCCTAACAGCTCAACAGAAGTGAGCTCCTCATCACCTCTCTATTTCTACTCCAGTCCACATTACCATGGCCAACCAACCCCATGTGTTATTTGGGGGATGTGGTGATGTGTCCCTGAGCAGAGCTGAGCTGACAAGGGAAAGTGTCTTCCCCTGACATTCTTGCTCTGGGAGCAGAATAAGGAGTGAGACAAACATGCCACTGTCAATTAGCTAGTGTTTGTAAAAGGGATGGTTGAATCCCATGGAGTTTTGTTAACCTCGAGGCCTCTTTATAAAACCTGCCTGAGTTCATGAACCTATGCCCATTTGTAAATTAAAGCCATACATTCTCCTCTGGGGTGGGGTTAATAAAAGTACACTTTTAGTTAAGAAGAGTATAATGCTATGCATAGGGGTAGAACATTAATTCTCAATTTAGGCAGGCAGGTGCTCTTGGCAGTACAAGGGCTGTATGTACACTACAATTTGTTTTTTCCTTCCTTCTTTGCTTCCATCTCACAGCTACTTGGAAACTATTTTTCCACTAACTATATTTTCTCACTTGATTTCTTTGCAGTAGTTTGTTTTTCTGGCAGTCTCCTGAAGGTGACAAGACCCTCATGACTTAGGAAATCTAACCACAAGAGCATATTCAAGTAGGTTTTGAAAACACACCAAATGGAATCCCTGCTCTTTTGAAAGCAGCTTCTATCAGCATAAAATATCAAATGCTACCAGTATCTCCTGCCTCCAGCAGAAGAGGCTGTGAGGATTCCCCTTGTCTGGACAGTCTGACCATGGGTCACTGTCTCTCCATTACTGCTGCTGGTGCCCAGTGAGTACTCACATCCAGTGAGTACTGTGGACCTCAGCCTCTGACTACTCAAGCATTGAGTAGTCTGTTGTGTTAGATTATTAAAAGTACCCAAAAAATGGACCTGTACTAACTACTTTTAAATGCAAGACTGATTTTGGTCCAAGTCCAAGCAATTTCCTTCACATTAATAATATCAAGACAGTATTTCAGAGTATAACAGTTAAAATCATGTTATCATCTAAACATCTAACTGCAAATGCAGTGCTCACAGGCAGGCTAACAGCTCTGGGATTGGCATCAATCCAGAATTAAAATTTGGTTTCCAGAATACAGTGCGGTTTTTTATGTAACATATTTGAGTGGGTTTTTTGGGGTGGAGAGGAGGGGTTGGTATTTATGATGCCTTATAACTTCAGGATTTAACTTATGAGCATGTTCGTGTTTTATTGGGAAGCATTCTGAAGTTTTGAATATGATTATACGTAGTATTTGAAATTATAATGTTTAAATATTTTAAAATAAATACATAATTTTGGATCCATGCTTTAAGTCATGTTAGAGCAATCAACAGAGCAATTCAGACTTAACTCTTCCCATTTTCTAATGCAGGAGGAGTATAGAAGGAGTAATTTTTAAAATCAGGATAGAAAAGAAGTAACTCTAAAAATAACTATTTAAGTATTCAGCACTTTTGTTTTTTTAAAGATTTACTCCTCACTCATTTAATCTTATCATACAAGGTAAATTTATATACACAGACACAATCTGGTAAGTTTTTCTGATTTATTAATGTGCTAGCTGGCTTGTGTGCCAATGCTGATTTGCCATACACACAAAAAAAAAAAAAAGAAAAAAAAAGACTTTTGAGAAAATGCATTTAATCACATGAAAAAAACCCACTTTGTTTAACTGGTTTGCCTCACTGGATTTGGAAGCCTGGTGACATTTTATTTAGTCCCCAGGTCACAGAGCATTTCTCTGACATCATCAGCCTGCAAAAAGAGATGTTCTTTATACTTTCCAATGTCTACAGCATAACTCCTTCCCCTTTTTCCATGCCAATTTCCAATTGCATTCATATGGCTCTTTCTTCTTCTACAGAAGGCTTCTTTTTATAGCAAAATGATGGCACATATTGAGGTCCAAAGTGGTTTCTTCTTCCAAATCTGTTCACTGTGGCTGTGTCATCAGTGTAACCATGAGCAGGACTGGACTGGGTTTATCAGCCATTTCCACCAGGGTCAGTGTTTGGGTTTTTTGGTACCCATTATATGTGACAGAGATGTCAGCAAAACAAAGTCAGTGGTCAAGTTTCTCTTGAACAGATTATGGTACAGAAACCTTGCCACGACCACTTGAGTGGCAATATTTTTGGCTGGGGGCAGGTATTGAGTGTCTGAAATGGGTCTCTGGGCAATTTAGAACAGCTCTGCAAAAGAAAATGCTTCTTTGGAGGGTTTGAAAAATCATGGATTTGCTGTGTGATCCGTGTGGAATCTGATCTGTCCTCTCATGCCTTCAGGTGATTGAATCAAAGAGCTGCCCCTATTGTGCTTGTTCTAGGGTAAAAGAAAGACTGCACTCTCATCTTGTTTCCTAAGGGTTCCCTACAGATACCAGCACTGAAGGTAAGGTGCTTGCCCAGCAGGGGCTACCACACAGGAATAAAACCTGAGGGACCCCTTGCACCAGGGAGAGCTGCAGCTGTTGTGCAGGAGCACACCCGGGAGCACCAGAGCCTCCTGAGATGGAGGTGAGGCAGATGATGGGCTGTGAATCCACCACAGTCATGTACATGGTGTGTTTGCTTATGGAGCACCTCTTTCCCTCCTCCTCACAGTTTTCTTTCATAAATGAGAATACAGGCCTCATATTTACTCAATCCCCACTGTCCTCTGCAGTTTGGAGATCATGCAGGAGGTCCCATGGTTAGGTGCATGCAGACTTTATGCATGGAAATATGGTACACTGGGGCTTTTGGAGAGTTATCCTGCTCAAGTCAGCAAGTCAAAAAGTCCAATTACTGCTGCTTTTACCATTGTGGCAATGACACTCCCCATAAAGTTATGAGTAGCTACTTCAAGATTTGTAAAAGCCCTTAAAAATAAAAGCTGGGGCCTAAATATCTCAGCTATAATGCTTTGGTTTGCAATTCTGCTTGGTGAATATGTAACAGAAAAAGGATAATTCCTGGAAGTACAACACAACTAGTGGTAATAAGTAATAGAACTGTACACTGTTCTTGCTTCTGTAATTCCTCAGCTGTTGGCTTGCAATGTAGAGGGGGAGAAATGAAAGAGATTCAACAAAGTATATTGTGGAGCAGTCTAACCAGTAAGTTAGAGTCTCAGCCTAAACTGAGTGCTGAATAGTGTCACAGTCTGTATTGTCATTGATTTCATGACCAGCTTTTAGAGGCAAGAGCATCAACTAGATTGTAACAGGATATAATTCTTTATGCAGCAAAAAACCTTTACAGAGTGAAAAAGTAGATCCTTTTACCTATCCTTGTGGCAACATATGGATAACAGTTGTGATTTTAATATTCTCCTATAGTTCATTGGACTTAAAATCATGTACAGGTGTCCTGATTACCAGGGACACACAAAAAGCCAGCTCCATCCTGCACAGAGACTGTTTATCCTTGAATACATAATCTTGGCTTCAGACACTGCTAACAGTACATTGAAGGGAAATTTTGCCCTGACACCTCACCTATCTCTCTGCATAAAACTTTATCTTGAAGTTCCCTCTAATAGCTAGATATTTTTGATTAACAAAATATAACAAAGCCGCAGACTCTCCAAAGGAAGCTATTTGATGCAGTTTTACGCTCTTGAAGACTCTGACATAATGACAAAGTGTAGCAAATTACCAAATGGCAACATCAACCAAGTTATGGTAACTGCAGAGAGACATTCCAGTTAAATTGCTCTGATGTGCATTTGGAGTAGGCAAAGAACTTAAAGGCCAGTGTACAGAAATTTTTGGAAGTACCACAACTCCATTGCAAGTCTGTGTATGAAGTGAAAACCCTTTTAAATACCAGTCCAGGGAGAGACACATTGGTATTGCAGTGTGTGCTGTGTAAGGCATTATATTCTCAGCTGGGACAGGACAAGAAACACCTCCATGGTCTCTGAGAAACACACAGGTGCCTAGATTTTTTTCTTACACCTGACAATGACTGCTAAATCTTAATTAAAGGTAGCATGAACGGTTCATCTAATGGCCATGCCTGTGCAGCAGATAAGAATGTGTCCTGCTTTTTGTTCCAGTTCATTCTTGTCTGGTTTCTTTGGGGACGGCCATTCTCCACACAGGAACAGATCTGCAGGTCTGACCATGAACCACCTGTATCTTAGTCCTTCATGGAAATAGGCTAAAGGAAAACTGGCCTTCATCTCAGTACTGCACATGAAACATCTCAATGAAATTATTGACATGATTACAAGAATCATGAAGAATTCAGCAGTATTCCATTTACCGAGAATACAGCTCCAACACTGAAAGTGTGTGAGAAGAACTTTGGCACTGTGTCAGTATCCATCCACCAGGATCCAGTGGAGTCAATTTGGTCTTCACACTCATCAGTGTTGAACTTTCTGCTGAATTTATTGACAAAGGGTAGAAATAACAGCAGCAGTTTAAAAAAGAAAAGGTTGTATATTTCTTGACATCAGGATGAGATCCTATGACCTCACAGATCCTTGAGAAGTCTCCAAATGTTAGTAATTTTTGCTCATGTTCTCTATCCTCTGAATGAAAGCCAGTTGACCAAAAGAAAAGTATCAAAACAGAGTCCAAACTCTGATTTCTACTCAAAGTTGTAATGGACTGCCTTTGCGCCTTTGCAGTAGGAGTGTTCCCAGAGTTCCTCTCACCAGTCACTTGGGTTTTCTTGGTGTTAGGTGATGTAGCCAGCTCAGAAGCTGCTGGGTCAACATTAACTGTGTCATGGTTTGACACTGGCACAATGCCAGTGCCCCCATGAAAATGCAACCTCTCAGTTGAATGCTGTGAAATGTAATCAAGAACAGAGCAAAGCAGGCTCAAACTTAGTAACAAAGGAAAAGAACTGTATTAAGCTACTACAACTACGATAAAAGAAAAAAAGCACACACAAGATCCAAAATGAAAACCTTCCAAAACATTCCTCCTCCCACCACCCAACTCCAACAAACCACAGTGAGACACATTTGGACCCTTCATCACCCTTCAATATAATCAATACTAAGTCCATCAGGGGAAAGAGGAGTCTCCCTTGCACCACAGACCCCCAGGAAACACAGCTGCCACTCCTTGTGTTTCCATGTCACACATGACACCACCCAGAGAAAAAAATTTGCCAGTGTGACCCTCTCCTTTCCATGCACAGTGCTCTCACCACCAATGCATGGATGGACAGACTTCTTTTAGGATTTTTCCTTTCAAGGATGCTCTGCCAAGAGGTGAAAAAACAACAGTTCAGTTTTTCATTTTTTGGGACCACAGCCACTTCATCATCTCCTCCCACCCCGAATTTCTCCTTCTAACATCTCGGGTCCCAGGCTGTCTCTCTTCCTCTCTTTCAAGCCGAGGAGGAGTAAATTTCACAAAGTTTTCATTTCTCAAGGAAGGATTAAAAGTCCTGACTCCCTGGCTGGCTCTCTGCCTGGATCTCCGGTCCGTCTCCCACGCTGGGCACCTTACGGCCTTTCCCCCCCCCCCCCCCCCTCCCCGCGGTACTGCTGGCAAACCGTCGCTGTCTTTTTAGAGAGAGACTCTCAGCCAGGCCGCGGGCCTTCCCCTCCTGCACCCAGCCACTGGCCGGGCAGGGGAGAGTCCAGCACTGCACCCTGATGGGAACCAGAGAGAGCGAGTTCCCCTGGGAATTCTGCTTTTAACCCCTCTGTATTCTCAGAGGCGTGTCCACCCTCAATTGGTCACCCCAAGTGTCAATATCCAAATTGACCTCTTCCTTCCGAGAAGATTCTTTTTCCGTGTCAAACCACGACAGTAAGTTACACAGAAACAAAGACAATTGCCAAGGTCTCAAAACCAATTTGCCACAGTCAGGAAAAAGGATTTAATGTGGGTTTTTTTTGTTTTGTTTTGTTTTGTTTTTTTTAAACAAAGCAAACAGTCAAATGCTTGGCTGCCTGACCTCCTGCTGAGAAAGTTCTCCTGACTGAAAGGCCATTTACAGCATTTCAGTCAGACTTAAAAACAGCTGTACCTGCTGAAATAGGAAAAAACTCAACAATGTGCGGGGGGGGGGGGGGGGCGGGGGCGGGGAGAGCCCGCAGCCCTGGAGGGGGGCAGGGGCGGGGAGGGGGAGAAACTCCCGCGGCCGGCGGCCGGGCGGGGGGGGATGGGAACCCGGCTCACTGCCTGCGTGCCTTCACGGCTGCTCCGGTGTCATACACCCCGCGGCAGGACGGCAGGCCCCTAGCCCAGTGGTGCCCCATCCCGCAGCAAGTTATAAAGGATTTGTGCAAGGCTCAAAAGGAATTCGGGCGGGAAAGTGAATTTTTTCGCGGTCTTTTAAAGGCAACCTTGTCTTGTGCTGAGTATGTCCCGGCATATTTGAGGACTGTTTTCTCCTGTTTAATAACTCAAGCGGAGTTTTTAGTATGGGAGTGTTCTTGGATAAGGGAGATAAGGGACAAATTGCCGGAACTTTGGGTTCACCCAGATACTTCACTCGATGCAGATGGAACAATGATATCAGTAAGCCATTTATGCGGGACTAATGATTGGGATTCAGGTCAAAAGGCAGAAAAGTTACCTAGAGAAGCTTTGCTGCTGAGTGCAAAGGCAGCAGAGAAAGCATTTTTTAAACTGAAACCTAGTGGCCCTGTTGTTAACTATTCGTCTATCAAACAAGAGCCTTTAGAATCCTTTGTGAGTTTTGTAGACCGGCTGCACCGAGCAGTAGACTGTCAAGTGCCAGATGAGATGCTCCGGCGAGGCATCATCACTGTGATCACACGGCAGACCGCGAATGAAGCTTGCCAAAATGCTATCCTCAGCCTACCTCTTGACCTGGAGCCCAGCCTACAAAATATGCTGGACGTTTGTACACGGAAAGTGTCCATTCCTGCAAAGGACTTTAGAGAGTTTCGGGTGCCTCAAAAAAGGGTTTCTATCGCCGAAGCTGCCGCTGCAGACGCTGTACCACCAGCAGCCGCAGCCTCCCCGCCGCGTCGCTTTCCAGGACCGCCCCCGAAGGGACTGAAGCAAGGAACAGCATGTCTTCTGTGCAACCAGAAGGGATATTGGGCACAACATTTCCCAATAAAGGACGAATTTTTACAATTTAAAAATCAAAAACAGGGACAAGGGATTCCCCATCAGGGGGGAAATCCAAAAAACTAAGTTGTCAGTGCAGTCCCTCCCTGCGTGCAGACATAAATGGGGTGGGATGAGTACCATCACAGGAGTGGGGGGACAGTGATTTGCACTACCCACCTGAGGACACAGATAGTCATTTACCAAATGTGACTTTGCAAAATCAGATTAATAACCCGGGGGATGATGTGCCTTTTATTTCCAAGTTTTGATTGGGTCGGGACCCTGACCATCCTAAACCTGTGCTTAACACCTGTTCTAATTCTTCTCCTTTTAGGCTAGCTTTAACTAAGCCTTTGCATCTCAAGGACACAGACTGGCATTTCATCACAGTCGATACTGAGAACCCCGGGACCTGGAGAAAAATCCACAGTAGGTATATCGTTATTGGGGACACTAAATACACGCCAGTCGATATAACAATTGCTCCGTGTTTAACTACCACAAACCCAAAACAGTTAGTAGTGTGGCTGCACTGCTTTCAACCCCCAGTGTTTATTCCCAAAGGACAGATCATTGCACAGGCTATTCCAGTGACTGGTCTACCTGTGCATCCAGATCATCTGTGGAAGCTGTCACCAAAGAAGATCCATAAGATTTGTGAAGCCAAGGTACTGGGAAAGGATCGCCCCAAAGTTAACTGTTATTTGTGGAAAGAGGGTGAGTGTAAACACATGAATGGACTCCTAGACACAGGGGCAGATGTGACAATCATTCCTTCACGGAATTGGCCATCTAATTGGGAATTGCAGGATGTGAGCGGCCACATTCAAGGTGTAGGGGGTGTACAATTGGCTAAGCAATCAAAAAACATAGTGAAATTTGAGGGACCTAACGGACAATTGGCACACTTAAGCCCATTTTTTCTAGACTATACAGAACCCCTGTGGGGGAGAGACCTGATGGCCCAGTGGGGGGTCACAACTGATATCCCGACCCCCCAGGTTTTTCGGGCAGCGGTCACTGAGGAGCGTGCTACCCAGAAAATAAATTGGCTCTCTGATACTCCAGTCTGGATAGAGCAGTGGCCGCTAAACAAACAAAAATTAAAAGCGCTCCAAAAGCTCGTGGACGAGCACTTAGCCAAAGGGAACATCCAGGAAACAACATCTCCCTGGAATTCCCCTGTCTTTGTCCTCAGAAAACCTGGCAAAGACGAATGGTGGTTAATCCATGACCTCAGAGAAATTAACAAAGTTATAGAAGATATGGGTCCTCTCCAGCCAGGGATGCCGTCCCCCACAATGTTACCCCAAGATTGCAACCTGGCAGCTATTGATATTAAAAATTGTTTTTTCCAAATTCCTTTACACCCTGATGATGCACCACATTTGCATTCTCAGTTCCCTCTATCAATCAAGAAGCCCAAATGAAGAGATACCATTGGAGGGTTCTTCCTCAGGGCCTAAAAGTCAGTCCTAGTATCTGCCAGTGGTATGTCTCCTCATTGCTAGCCCCAGTCCGTGCAGCCAATGACGGTGTGATTATCCATCATTATATGGATGATATCTTGGTTTGTGCCCCCAGTGATGATCTACTTACACATGTGCTTGACAGGACAGCTGAGGCATTGGTTGCTGCAGGATTTGAACTTTGTGAGGACAAAGTTCAGAGGATGCCACCTTGGAGGTACCTGGGGCTAGAAATTAGCAAGCGGACCATTGTCCCACAAAAATTGGTAATTAAAAATAACATCCAGACTTTAGCAGATGTCCAGCAGCTGTGTGGATCTTTAAACTGGGTAAGGCCCTGGCTGGGTATTACAAATGAAGACCTGGCCCCCCTTTTCAATTTACTGAAAGGGGGAGAGGATCCTAGTTCTCCTAGGGCTCTTACCCCAGAGGCCAGGGCTCTGCTGGAGAAAGTCCGGGAGGCAATATCTGCCAGGCAGGCTCACAGATATGATCCAGACCTGCCTTTTAAATTTATAGTGCTGGGCAGACTGCCACACCTCCACGGAGTTGCCTTTCAGTGGAGAGACACAGGGAAAAGAAGGACCGGGACCGGAAGGATCCTCTCTTGATTATAGAGTGGGTCTTTTTAAGTCATCAGAGGTCCAAAAGAATGACACAGCCACAGGAGCTGGTAGCAGAATTGATCCACAAGGCCAGAGCCAGGATCAGGGAGCTGGCTGGATGTGATCTTCAGTACATTCACATTCCTTTAAAATTAGAATCAGGCCAATTTACCAAAGCAATGTTAGAACACCTATTACAAGAAAATCAGGCCCTACAATTTGCTCTAGATAGTTACACAGGTCAAATTTCTGTTTCAAGACCAGCCCACAAAATTTTTAATCTGGATGTTCAATCCACATTGTCAACAAAAATCATTCAAAGCAAAAAACCCTTAAAAGCTCTGACTGTTTTTACAGACGCATCCGGAGGGTCCCACAAATCCGTGGTGACTTGGAAAAATCCTCAGACTCAGCAGTGGGAGTCTGATATTACTGAAGTGGTGGGCTCACCTCAGGTAGCTGAGTTGGCCGCAGTTGTCAGAGCTTTTGAGAGATTTTCTGAACCCTTTAATCTGGTTACAGATTTGGCATATGTAGCAGGTATAGTAGCTAGAGCTGAAAATGCAATTTTACAGGAGGTTTCTAACATTGCGTTGCACAACTTACTCTCCAAGCTAATAAAGTTAATCTCCCACAGAGAGCAACCCTTTTATGTGATGCATATCAGGTCACATACTGACCTGCCAGGGTTTTTGGCAGAGGGTAATCGGCATGCTGATTCCCTTGCAGCTGCCCCCGTGCAGATGGCTCCGCTCCCAGACAAATTCCAACAGGCAAAAATCAGTCACCAGCTCTACCATCAGAATGCACCCAGCCTGGTGAGACAATTCCAGCTCACCTGTGACCAGGCCCAGGCCATTGTAGCCACATGCCCTTCTTACAAATCGCTCCCAATGCCATCAGTGAGTGCAGGGGCTAACCCCAGAGGGCTGAGAAGCTGCGAATTGTGGCAGATGGATGTAACACACATCCACTCTTTTGGTGGATTTAAGTTTGTTCATGTCTCTGTGGATATTTTCTCCGGTGCTGTCTTTGCTTCTGCCCACACAGGGGAGAGAGCTGCAGATGCTGAGAAACACCTGATACAGGCTTTCTCCACACTGGGCATCCCTAAAGGGATTAAAACAGATAATGCCCCAGCATATACCTCCAAGGACCTCAGGGGCTTCCTGCAGCAATGGGGGATAGAACATAAGACTGGCATCCCCTATTCCCCATCACGTCAAGCCGTGGTGGAGCGGACCCACCAGAACTTAAAGAGAGTTCTCAGACAGCAACAACCAGTGATGAAGGTGGAGTCCCCCCAGGTCCGGCTTGCTAGGGCACTTTTTACAGTTAATTTCCTGAACTGTTCCTTTGAAAACCTAAACCCGCCAATCATCCGGCATTTTCACACATACCCGGAAGCTAAATTCAAAGAAAAACCTCCTGTCATGATAAAAAATCCAGAAACATGGCAGCAAGAGGGACCCTATGATTTAGTAGCCTGGGGGCGTGGGTATGCTTGCGTGTCTACACCCTCAGACCTGAGGTGGGTCCCCTCAAAATTTGTGCGACCACACATCCCTAAAGCACAACCTGTCATTGTCAGTCCTCAGGTGGAGAATGCAGCACTGAGAAGGCGGTGGAAATCATCCCTTTCAGATGCATCCTCCCTCTCCAGCTCCCTCAGGTCTCTGTTTCCTTTTGATTTAGATCTCCCCTACCTAAATGATTAATTTGTATCACAGTTATTTTACAGAAATCATTTTCACCTGGATCCAGCCTGTGATGTTGCTGAGAAAGGGCCTCATCCTCCTCATCCTGGCCACCATCTCACCGCCCCAGCTGGCATGGATTGTTCCTCAGGCCAAGGCCAATGTGTGGGCCACGCTAGCTAAATCCCTAAATCAGGATCACATTTGCCTGTCCACATTCTCTGCATCTGACCCTTTCCTATCCTGCCTCATGGGGATCCCGTATCAAATAAATGAATTCCTATTCACTCTCCCCAAACCCACTTCCACCCCTGGCAAAGAAACCCGCTCATTCATCGCCTACCAATCAGACACATGGAGGAGGTGGGTCAAACTGCTCCCCATAATGGACAATAGCCCTGAAGAGTTAGATTTACTTGGTTTCTCCCCTGCTTTTACCTGCATGCATTTCTCAGTCACCCCACATCCCCAGGACAGACTTGCCATTATAATCAAGCAGACCACCACTGAATACACAGCAGAGGAATGGTGCCAGACGGTAATCCATGTCCCCATGTACTCCACCCCTGATAATAAACCTCACTCCCTACCCAAAGGCACCTTCCTCATCTGTGGTCAGCGGGATTGGGCAAGCATACCCCCTTGCCTGATTGGAGGTCCCTGTACTTTCAGGCAGCTTAGCTTGTTTACATCTAGCAAAACTCAAATTTCACATTGGCAAAATCTAAACAAAACATATCAATTGGCATGCCAAAAAAGGGATACTGACCTGGAGAAGTGGGATCAAAATTGTGACTCTCAGGTTACTCATTGGTCTACATCCAAAAACATAGCTGCCATTGCACTTTTGCCTTGGGTAGCTATGGCACAAACAGTCAGGGAATTGGCACACCTCGAGTGCTGGGTTGCTAAGCAGGCCAATTATACTTCAAAGGCCCTAGCTGACCTCCTATCAGACGAAGAAATAATGAGGCAGGCTACCCTCCAAAACAGGGCTGCAATTGACTTCCTTTTGCGCCCTCACAATCACTGCTGTGAGGAGTTTGCAGGACTATGCTGTTTAAATTTAAGATCACGGGCTGAGGACATCCATGACACAATTCAAAAGATGCAGAGCCTGATAGGAGACCTAAAGAGGGAACCATCAGTCTGGCTGGGGTCTCTTTTTCAAGGATGGAGTCTCTCGGGTTGGATCAAGTCACTAATTCAAACTGGACTGTTACTTGTACTGCTTCTTATTGGGCTTGTCATGGGTTTTAGTGTTGTAAAGAAACTTATTCTTAAGGCTCTGAACTCCACCATCTCAGTTGATAGAACCCATCTCTCCATCAATGAAGATGCGCATCCTACTCCAGAAGAAGAACCTCTGAATCAAACCCCTGGTTTGAAGACCAAATGGACTCAGAAACAACCCCGGTTTAAGCCATTTTCATTTTTTTTATAACTGAAAAGAGGAGATGTGGAGTTGTGTTACACTGTATATCCCCTCACAATGGTTTGTCCCTCCATATCCCCCTCTCTGTATCCATGTGGTTCATCCCAGGTTTCCCATCAGTACCTGTATGTCCATCAAACCCCAAAATGCCTGACCCATCCCCCTGTCTCCTCCCAGGTGGTGCGTCCATCACCTCGTGACCCTTCCCCTTTGTCCAGAGCCTTCTGTCAGGGTCACCAGGTAACTGGACCCTGGCTCGGGGCTGCTCCCCTACCCCCCTCCCCCCTGGTCACCCAGGCCCCGCCCCCCCGAGCCCCCCCCCCCTCCTTTCCCCCCTTGGGCCCCTCGAGGTCCCCCCCCCCCCCCCCCCTATATCTGGCTGCTCCAGCAGGGAGAAGCTCTCTCTGTCTCTTGATGTCCTTCGAGGACAGATGTGGCATGGACTTTATATAGGCTGCCATTAAACTTCGGAATTATTCCTGAGACGAAGAGCGCCTCCTTTCATTGTGGGACTGGCTCGTCTCTGGGATCTCGAGGGAGCTGCTCAAGGCCCTCCCGGGATCCAAGGAGAAGCTCCTTCTCTCTGCCCAACTCGCTCAGCTAGCCGGGGATTTGGGGGCGAGACGCAGCATTGCAGGATGGACTTCCTCCTCATCAGGAGCTAATTGCTTCTTCAAAGGAGGAAAGGCTTAGCTCAAGGTTTTTGTAAAGAACTGGAAAAGCAGGGATGGGATAGAACTGAATTGGCAATATACAGAGGGCAGGCTGGTTTAGAAGAGTATGTGGACCCACCTTTTGCACAGAACATATTTGCTGCATGTAGAATGGACACCATTTTAGCCTTTCAGGTCTGATATAAAAAGGGGATTTCCTATCTCAGGTGGCTGCTGGTACAATAGAATATTTTACTTTAATTGCATCACTGTAAGAGCAGATCCAAACTCATATAGTCAAATGTAGCTTTTTAGAGGAATAATAGAACTTGCAATACTGGCTTTTAGAATCTTTTAATATGCAACTACTTTAAAGAATACGGTGCTTTTATGTTTTCAATAAATTTTTTATGAAACATTCTTATTAATCGGTCAGCTCACTGACCCCAGTGCTCATTGATGCAGAAATTCACTGAGTCTAACATTTTCATTAAGAAAGGGACTTAGGGCATTCTCAGCCAAGGCAGTAAATAACATAGCACCTGTTTTAGGGTAGAACCAAAAGTCAGCTTTAGTTGTAACCAGCACAACCTCTATGAAGCCATGGGGACTTTAAACCTAGAGCTTCACCATCCGAGATGAATGCCTCAGACCTGGGAATGTCATGGAAGACTGTCTCTTATCAGAAGTGAAAAATTTGGATCTGACACACAGCAGGAGAAAAATGCAGATGTTTAAGATTTGTTGTGTGAGAAGAAAAACATTTCTTGCTCAGGTGTGCTGAGAGCATGGTATGACCCAGTCCCTTGCCAGGAGACAGAGCTGATTCCAGCAGGGCCTCAAATGACAGGTGATCACCACCATGGTTTGAAAATTCTGGTGTTGTAAATGGAGTCCTGGAGTTACATACCTGCATGGGCCCTGAATGTAAAGCTGATCCACATTGCAAACAAGCAGGAAGTAATGAATTTCACCTACATGTTTTTGCAGCAAGAAGGTCAAGAAAAGGAACAGAAATATCATTAGCAGGAACAGAGAGAAAATAAAATATTGGAGATTAAGAGAAATTGTGTTATTTGCCTTGCACTGTCAGATC
The DNA here is from genome assembly GCA_003676055.1 of Chloebia gouldiae. Taxonomy (NCBI): domain Eukaryota; kingdom Metazoa; phylum Chordata; class Aves; order Passeriformes; family Passeridae; genus Chloebia; species Chloebia gouldiae. The sequence continues at coordinate 4,087,267 of QUSF01000040.1, forward strand.
AAGCTGTAGCACACCCTTTCCCCCCATTTCTCCTCCCAGCCCTATCAATAGACCTCTTCCATGAACGTGACCCTTATGAAGCTTGCTGCTTTGGTATTTCTGGTAGCTCTGCACACAGAGAGCATAAATTCCCTCCCTTCATGATGTTTTACTTTGTCAGAAGACCATCACAATTATTCCTGGTTATTCAAAAACACACTTCAGTTACAATAGTGACTGAATATTCAGTCACAGACTATGCCCAACGTATCAAAGATAGGCACAGAAGCAAAAAACAAAACAAAAAACAAACAAAAAAACTAAAACAAAACAAAACAAAAAAAACCACAAAAAAACCACCCCAAACAACAACAAACCAAACAAAAAAATTAAACTAAGTACAACAATCTGTCCAGTTTTTTTTCACTTTGTTTGTTCTACTCCTACCACTCGGTCTTTAAACTCTTTGAAAACCAGCTGTCCTTTGCCAGATGTGATAGGGCACTATGTAGTGATGATGGTTAATGAAGAAATATAACACTTTAAGGGGCAATACATTATGTTACTACATTAAAAAGCACCATGAGAGATCTGACATGCTGTTTTTTTACAGAGGAGATAAGGCAATGATCAGAGTGAGGTAATATGATTATTTGAGTATGCACTGTTCCTCGTAGGCTGTACAATTATTGTAATTCAGACTGCTTATTTTCATTCAAGGTCTGTGAGTCAACCAGATGGGGAGGTTTTCTGACCATGACATGTAGGCTTCATGCTTAAGTTACTGGCCTAGAATGTAACAGGGCACTCAGGGACATGGTTTAATGTTGGACTTGGCAGTCTTGGATTAATGGTTGGACTCAATTATTTTAAAGGTTTTTCCCAACCAAAATGACTCCATGAATTCACATGTCCATACCCACAGAGCTCTTGTGTTGAAATAAAATTTTCTGATTCTATAAGAGAAGTTCAAAGGCATCTAGTGTACACACCTGCTTATGGTGGCACGGAGAGGAGAGGGGAGGGCATTGCTTTTAAATCATCCTCACTTTCCACTGCTGATCCTATAGAAATGAACTGACATTTAATCCACACGTGGACAAGGTCTGTGTCAGGTGGGTGAAGGCTGCTCACAATACTTGTCCTTTGCACTTGCAAATTCATGGACCTTTTGTAACCATTTTACACCTGTCTGGATGAGATTAATATTGTCAGCACTTCTAGAGAAAATGCTGAAATCAATAAACAAGGTGGGCAGGTGGAAGAAGGGAATAGAGTTGTGGAAATCTTAATGCACATTGCCATGAATCTTCACATTTCTCATAAGCATCAGGCACTTAATGTCTGAAGTAGGATGCCTCACAGCAGCTCACACAAACTCTACCTATTTGTCATCCAGAAATATTTCAAGGAAATACTGAATCCAGGTTGGTTTTTTCCCCTGCTCCACACTGTGACAAACAGAACATGAAAGCCAAACTCTATCTCCTGCTGAAGATTCCAGTAAGCAATACTGCAGATTTCATGGGCAACACAGGACTAACAAAACAGACTACTCAGTTCAAAGACATTTCAGCTCAGCACCCTTGCTTTCTTCTGAGCTGAGAAAATGATGCCATTGGTGTCAGTGCTGCTTTTTCATACCAATTGTGTGTGGTACCTACAATGACTGTTTGGGCTTTTTCATCCCAGTTTGCAAGACACAAACAAAGAATAAGAACAACAAAATTCTGACAGCTTATGTAGCAAGGAGAACTGTTTTGCTGTAACATGAATATTACCAGTGAGCTACATAATAGACCTTGAAAGATACAGCTTACAAAGCATTTTAATCCAGTTTTTGCAAGTACAGTTATGTAAGCCACCAAAAAGGGGTTTGAACTGCTGCTAATGCTAATGCTAATGCTGAGAGTTGTTTAACTTCAGAAGTGATAGGAGGGAAGTGATCTGGTTGGACAGAGACAGGGAGAAATGGATGAATGGGATAATCTTTGGCTATGCTGGCCAAGTAGATGCAAGACTGCAGAAGCTAATGTTCCTATCCAAGCAGGATAATTTCCATATTTGTAAGATGAAGCCAGAAATTATGGAGCCATGTACCTTTCAAGCCAGATATTAAACACTCTGCTCTTGTTTGGATTGTATGAACACTGATCCTCCCTTAGCACTTGCCCTATAAGCCAAAACCTTTATTCATCTGTCTTGAGCTGAAAGTCACTTCACAGTTGGATTGCATAGTGAATATTTAGCACTTGCACTTTTTGACTATGTCATACAATGAGATGTGATTACAGAGTCTTTGAGATGGAAACTATTATATCAATACACTTTAATGAAATATGGATTGAAAATACATTATCATTTTGGATATAAAAGTTTTGAGAGCAAGAATGGTAATTTAATATACATTTCTGTATTTCCCACAACAGTGGGACCCTGGCCCAGCCTTTGGCTGTCTAGGTACATAATAACACAAACAATAGTAACAAATCTAGAGGAAAAGTTGTTGTGTTTTTTCTCATTACTCCCAGAGATAGAGTGTGGAGTTATTACCTTCTGTGGAGTAATTTTAGATTTGTACAGCTTAAGCATGAGAGAAAAGCACTAGTCCTGCTCCTCTGAGGAAAGAGGTGTTGAAGGCAATTTTTTTTTTGGCCCAGTGAAAAGACCTCATGAAATTGATTTATGCACAATGAGCCAATTCACTGGATAGAGAAAGCATGAAGGAACATGTGGGTGGATGGCTGGAGGTATCTCTCCTCTCTTCTGATAAAACATTGTCCGTGTGTAACTCATTAAACTTTTTAATCTGCTCTCAGCAAATTTTCTGCATCTTTTTCCAGGGACCATTTAGTATAGCTCTGCTGCTAGGATTAGACACCTGCTTTTTCCCCCAAGAAGTACCTTGCCACAGAGCAAGGGACAGAAGGCTTTGGCATGGCTCAGCTGAGCCTTGCTACCCTTCCTGTTTCAGCATTCCTTTAGAAACATGAAAAAGGGGGGCAGGGGTTAAAATTAAGCTTTATCATGGCAAATGATCATGTATAATTTTTACTGTACCTTGCAATGAAGAGAGAAAAGAGAGGGCAACAGGGGGAAGGCTGTTATTAAAGCCAGCAGCCAGCTTAATCAAGCAAGCTTCAGGATAAAATGAAGTGATGGCTCAAGCCAAAGAAGCCACCACAAATGAGCCAGCCAAGGTAGAGCAGTCAGTTTTCCTGCATGTGCAGGATGTATTGGCAGCCTCTGCTTGGCTTAGGCAGGATGGCGGAACAGGAGAACATCAGCAACAGCTGTTCCAGCTGCTGCTTCAATATTGCCTGGCTGCCATCAATATTGCCAATTTGCCATTAATTTCCTTCAGATGTACTGGGCTTGCCTCACTGCTTTTTAAAATCTGCATGCTGCATGGAATGAGCCTATCACTCTTCGCATCAGATGTTTGATAATTGCACTGAGCTAGAGATCAGCAGTGACTGGCACTAATGGGGGCACTGCCAGCATTGTTAATGTGTGTTCGCTTTTCTGCTTCCCCTGCCTGCCCAGCTTGCAGATCTGTTCAATTGCTGGCAGTGAAATGACCTGATGCAAAACGATACACAAAAGAGAAAACACAGTTACAGCACTTCCTAAGTGTAAATCCTCTTGCATGACACCAAGCTCTATTGCCATGTGTTACATCCTCTGTATGTACATCAAGGAAGGCAATATTCAGCACTTGCATATGGAAACAAACATACTTTATGTATCTTACTCTCTCCTTTCAGGTGCAGTGCTTGGCAGTTGCACATGACAGGACTGTGTTCTAATATGGTGGTTTCCAGGATAGCAATATGCTCAGACCGGGGACACCTCTGCCTCCATTCCTATTCTCACTCACAGTCAGGAGCCTGTTTAAATTCACTAGGGCAAGTTCATCCCAGGAGTGTTGCCTATCAGATCACAGAGTGACACCAGGGGTGGATGTGCCATGTTTTCCTCACTGTTACGCTGCAACACAGCTCAGTGTGCATCTGGTATTCTTCACACCTTCATGGCACTGCAGAGCTTCCTGACTTAGAAAACTCCTCTCTGTGAGGGCACATCATACCTTTCAAGTGAAAAGATGATGTTTTTGTTTGGTTTGTTTTATGAACCATGGAGCTTTATGTTCATGTAATGAATCTGAGCTCATCCTGAAGAAGACTAAACAATATTTAGGGGTAGCCTGTGCAGGCGGTCTTGCTAATGCTGCCACAGTGAGCACCTGCTGGTTTTTAGTTTCTGTTTGTGGTGGATGAACAGCTTTTACATTCTTACAGTAACAACAGCTACCAGGAATAGGGTTTGTTTTGCAGCTGCCATGAAGTATGCATGCTGCCAACAGCACTGGTTCCTGGGAACAAAGTCTGCTTGGCTTTGTTTCCAAATTTTAACCTCCCACAGTAAGTGCCAAAATATTTAACCTATTTTGCCACATATGAGACCTCTGGAGAGGGGACCTGGGAAAGCAGGTCTAGAGACAAGGAGGGTTTACCAAAGGAAGAGTAACCGTCCTCCTGGAATTTTTCTTGTCTGTGAACAAAGGGACAGAAACACTCTGAAATATGTAAACCCCGCCTTCATTGTCTCAAGGAAATGTCTCATCTTGGCAACTTTCCTTTTCTCTCCAATACTTATTTCCTAGTCTCATTATTTACTGTTTGAAATACTGGTACTGAGTCAGTCTTGCAAACAAACATGTCCTCTGCTGTGGGGAGTAACACAGCTTTGCCCAACTTCTTTGAGTGGATTTGAAAGTTAAAAAGCCCAGTTTTATGCTAGCAGAGTCTCTGCATAGGCAAATGCAATAATCAGAATATTGGCAGAGATATGGGAAACAGAGTGGGAAACCTCTCCTCACACCTGCACTGAGCCCACACAAGTTATGGCAGGGGCATAAATTAGGGGCAATAGATGCTCACCTGAATGGAGGGATATGGGTGTGCATCCAGGATATGCATCAGCCATGATGTTGTGCAGGATCTTGGTGAGATGCTGCTCTGCACCTTTCCTATTACTCATCTGCTTTAGCTTTCAGGGGACCAAAACTTAGTGTGAGGGCCAGCAAGGAGACTGCACTGAGTTTCAGGGGGATTCTGCATTAGAAGGATCCTGGGTGAGCCAGCAGCATGCTTGTTAACCTGGCTGGATGTCCTTGTTGTCTGGGAAAAGCTGTTACCTGTGAGGTAGGGGATTGGAAAAAACTGTGAAATACAAGCTGAAGGCTACTGAAGACTGCTGTGGAGAAATTTCAGCTCTCCCCAAGTATGGGACCTTGGTGCAGTGCTAGTCTCTTCAACCAGACTTCTCACATATGATTGTCAACTGGCATAGTGACTAATAACTTTTAAAAATTATTATTTAGGTTTAACAACAGCTTAATGTTTTTACAAATACTTTTAAAGCAAGATTTCAAGTTGAAATAAAATTTTCTTTTTACGATAATAAAATAACAACAAAATGATTTTTACATCCAAAAGCAACAGCACAACAAACACTATGTAAAAAATATTGTTGTTTTAAATCCACATTTTTCAGTGAAAAATAGAGTAGACACCCTCCTTCATGACCCCAAGCCCCTATTCTGACAGGGTTAGGGATTGTTTGCTTTCCATTTTCTGACTTCTGCCTTAAAACCCTTCAGGCTGACTGTCAGAAGTGCTGGATATTTAAAGCTGCAGCTGTAATACATGGGAAATTTGCTTTCATCTCTATCCCTTTTTGCCTTGTATTCCTTACAGGAATGTAGAAAGGTGCTGAATTGCTTTTCATTTATAAGAGTTATTGTGAGAGGCTATCTCTAAACACCTGTGAAGAAGCTCACTGCTGAATGTAAAGTTTGCAGGAGGCTTCATGAAGATATGAGTGATTTTTCCTCTGGTGATGGGTGGTAAGTAAGGTGAGGGATGGCACAGGACCAGTACGGAGGCAGGAATGTGCTGTACAGCTTCTCCCTAAGGGAACATCATCCACTGAGTTCAGGGGCTGAGGTGGGGTGAGCGACACAAATTGTGTGGCCCTGGGAAGCTATGGACCACCATGGAATCTAGACTCTGAATGGGATGAACTGAAGGTGTGAGGATGATTTTAACTGGGGCATTTCCTAATACAAAAGCATGAATGTGCAGCCTTGAAAACACATTTTAATATAAGGGGTCTGTGTGCACTACATGGTGTTGAATAAGTGAAAATCCATGCCTTTAACCAGCTTTGTTAGCAGCTTGTCTCTTCTAAAGAACAATCTCCTTGTTGGGCCTTTTCCCAATATGGAATCCTAGCATTTTTCCCTTTTTGACCAACTAAAACAAAAAGTTAGGACAAGGCAACTTAAAAAGCTCATTCTTAACCAAGCTCATGGTTTTTAGGCAACAGTCATTTGGATACATTTCAGATAAGCAGCGAGCCTTGTGCATGCTTAGCCAAACCCAAACCTCTTACAGTGTTTTCTCCCTTCTATTAATCTTCTATCCTATTAGTAGGATTTCTTGTGACTTCTGTGGTGGCTGGTGTTGTATTTTGGCTGGATGTGTGTGACCATCTCTGAATAACCTAAGGATCAAAAATTTAATGGAGAATTCCAAACATGTAATTAATCTCAAACTTTATCTCCCCTAATAGGGCTTTATTATATCATTGATAGTAGATCTAGATTTATATTAAATGAATTAGATAATAAGAAAACTCCTCTCAAGACTTGGGGGACACTTTCTCCTCTGGAGCTAAGAATCTGATCTGTGGAAAAGAGCATTTTTATAGGGCCTATTTGAACTTGAGATATAGCAAATGTTCCAACTGTTATTTAAAGGTGTGTGATACATAGATAAATCAGTGTATTTCTGTCGACTCCAGCTGTGAGGAAAAAAGAAAGGTATGAAACCACAGTCTGTCTGGATACATAATAATGTATATAGTTAACTGGTGCCCAGAGCATGAGACAGGGTGGAAATGCACACATTCTTACGGCCCAAAAGGGAGATGGCACAGTACCATTCTCCCCACTTTGCAGCATGAGAAGCTGGGATGTAGGGCAAGCCCAGGAAACAGATTATTCAGGTGGTCTACGTTTATCTGTGATACATTCCCCACCATTCCTTGTTGTACCACACTGCCAAGGCAAGCAAGTGGCTCAGTGGGAGAGGCAGCTTCTCTCTGGAGCCATTTTGCCTGTTCTCCTTGAGCCGGATAAAGCAGTTTTTCTTTCAGTGGGGAGTCATATCATATGCCTGTGTGAGGGAACAACCTGCAACTCATTCATTCCAGGAACAGTTCTTATTTAGAAGTACACTTGGGACTGTTCGTATTTAGAAGTACTTGAGATGAGATAGTGAAAGACAGCAAGTAGCATTCAAAGAAACAAAAGATCCTCTTCAAAATGCATAGTGTGGGACTGCTTCCTGCTTAGTGCAATGGCACCACCATTGCCACTCTGTGAATACAACAAAGCACAAGTTGCTTCAAGTGGTTGTGGAGTGAAGGAGCACCTCTCCCTTTCCCCATGCTCTTGCCTTCTGTCACTTCTGCTTTAGTAAGTGCAGCAGTGAGGGACTGGTGGTAACATATCTTAAGTTTGGAATATTCATCTCCTCCTCCCACCTCATGTTCCCTCAGGCAACACTTGCACGCTGAGATTTGTCTAGCACCAAGTGAAGTCAGGTCAGCCTTCCACAGCAGAACTGCTGATGCTGAAGAGGGGAGAGTGGGTGGTTAGGAGTGATATACAATCAGCCCTGTACAGAAGGTGTTTCCTTTTTTTTTTTTGGTTCTTCAAAATAGAGGTAGGGAAAGAAAGAGGGAGATGCTCCAAGTGGTGGATATTTTAAAAAAATTCATTCTGTAATGCTCCAAAGTGAACGACTTTAGCACGACATGGAAGGCTGAATACTGAGCACAGTTGTAAAAGGACTGAGAGGATTGGGAGCCATTCTTTGCCCCTGCTGTCGCTCCCTCCAGATACAGTTCTGATCTGTATAATGATCTTATAAGGCAGGAGACAGGGACAGTCATAAAGACTGTAATTCATATTGCAACACATATTGCTTCCTTGAGGTGGTGAGTTATTTTAGGTTTCCTTAGATCAACTTTGAGGCATCAAAAAAATTAACATTTCAAAAGTGTGTGTTGGCATGCACAATTATGTCCATAATTCATGAGTACTTTTAAAGTATTCAAGAGGATCCAACAGTGCTGAAGTCATGGGACAAATCCCTAATCACTCTGACTTTATCCTCTTACATTTGGATCCAATCTGCTCAGTGTTAAAGCACCCAAGACAAGGTAACAGAAGAGAAAGCCCAAGGTCACTGTGCTGCGCAGTCTGCTCTTTATCATTCTCTGGCCGATTTTTGAGAGAGATTAAACCTCCAAGAGTTGCAAATCAGCAAAACTTGAACAAATAATGCCAGTTTCTAAAATTACACTAAATTTTCAGTAAGTTGGCTGCTTCCGTGAACAAAATTTTGCCCAGATACTTCAGTGAGAGGAGCCCAGTGGATTTACCCCAGGATTTGGACCCTAGGTGTGCTGAAATGTCCTGCCTTAGAAGTGCTGAGGGACTTTAATCTCCATCATGTGGTGCAATATGAACATCAGTTCCTCTGAGTTATTTTTGGAGGGGAAATGCCCATATTTAAAAAAACCTAAAACTGTACTAGATGAAAGCTAATTTAATCAAGTGCATTTATATAATTACTTTCATATGAACAACAATTGCTGAGATGAATTATAGAGACAGGGAGAAAATGAATACTGTGACATGACATAACACCGGTGCTCAGAAATTTGTAGTCAAGGGAGAAATATGCCAGATTTTCTGTAGTACTTAAAGCTAATGGGATGCCACATTAATCACTCTTTAAGGCATCCTTCCATGCTTATGTAGTGGAAATCGCTATCTTCCTTTTAAATTTCACATTTTTGATTTCAACACATTGAGTCTCAACTCAAGGTCATTAGATCAGACACATACCTTTGAATGCGTCAGTAGCCCTTAACCAGATGGAGATTTTTATGCTCTGTGTGTCTGAGGGGTTTTCCTGGACATTTTATTGCTAAGTCCTGCCAGAGTTACAGCATATATTATAGCTCCTAAATTGGCATAGTTCAAAGACCAGGTATAGGAATTAGCTGCTAAGAGTTGTGTATTTAATTACACCCATTACACACTCCAATTACCTGAAACAGTTATAACTGGTCCCAGGGAAACACTTAAGTGGTCCAACTAGGAGTTCACATTATCTCCATTAATTTCTCTTTGTACCAAAATAAATTATCAACTTGCCACACCCACCCAGAAAACAGAAACCGGGAATGACAATACACAATAATCAAAGTCCTATCCAGCATGCAAAATCAAGGAACAGAAACTGAACCAGAGCCAGCAGAAAAGGTGTTTGTCTGAACAATTTGGAAACACTGAGAAATCAAGCATCCCAAGTAGCAACCAGTCCTATTATCCCAAGGTGTTAATCAGGAGTTGTCCATCCTCAAAGAAACATCCCATATGTGCAAGACTTGGTCTTGAATTAACTACTTGTCCACCTTTTAATTTACAGGACAATTCCCTGAAAATTGCCAAAACCTTTAGAAAAATGAAGGCTAAGATCTAAACGCCAAAGGAGGCAAAAACATCCAGAGAATGGAACTGTATGTGAAAAGCTATTAGGATTGGAAAGGGAGACATATGAGATCTGTCTGGCTGAGAATAATCCAGGAAAGTCCTGAGAACTGCTGAAAAATTTATCTCTGCAGACCAAGCTGGGGAAAAAAAGGCTATAAATCTAATGCTTGCTAAGCTGTATCTGTTGAAGTGATGCCATGGTGTGTGCAGTGATTGAATTCTAGCACATTAGTATTACAATCAAAGTTCTCTTCCACATTGACCAATTATTTTTACAAGTTTTAGAAGCTTAGCAAATTTTCTGAAAGGAGAAGAAGCTGTCCTAAGGAGATTTTAAAGCTCAAAAGCCTTTCCTAGGTCTTCCCATTACCACTTGAAGTGCCAGCTATGCATCCTGACATCAATTAGATCAGACCCAGCAGAAAAACAATTGAAGAACTGAATTGAAATCTTCACATAGCTGTAGCCAGCGCACAGCACGCACGAGGCAGAGTAGCCGGTACGAGCTACACACAGTCAAAAAAAGAGAGATAACAGGATGCTCTTGCCAGCTATTTTATGTGAGGGGTTTTGAGAGGCCGATTGTTGTTATGAATGAGGGGCACAGTATCCCCCAGGATGATTGCACTAGTCACAACACTGACCCACTTGTATGGAAACATCTGGCAAGGATACCAGCAAGCATCCTCTGCTGCTTCCACTGCTTGCCAGAAATAGTTGTTTGTCAATCAGGGAGAAGAAAAGGAATGAAATGTGTAAAGGGAAGCACAACAAAGTGGCAATAGGAGCCCAGGAGTGCAGGGAGATGTTAGAGCAAAGGAGGAACATCTGGGCAGAGATCTGGTTCCTGCTGAATTCAGCAACAAAGTGCTTAACTGGCTCCTACAGGGACAGAATTTGCACCCTGATGAAGGAGATTTTTTTGTGAATGGGATGAAAAGCACATCTGTGTGGAAGAAATGCCTGGACTGCTTGAAGCTCTTGGATAGTCTCAGCTGTGGATCTTTTATCCTGCCTATGTAGAAATAGACTGGACATGGCCAAAGACCTTTGCATTGTTTGAAGTGCTCTGTCTTGTTATGGGGGTCTATGGAACGAATCGCTAGAACCATTAAAACTCAATGGGGTGGACATGTCTCTTAATGGCACATAAATGAAAACTGTGGGTTACTTCTGCAAGGGGTCTCCTTTCTCTTTCCCCAGAGTCAGCTACTTGGGGAGATCCAAGAATAATTAATGAAGGGAAAGACTCTTCACAAAGGGTGGTGACACAGACAAGAGGATGCCTCAGAGGCTCTTAAGTCAAAGAGCAAGTGAGGGTTTGCCTATGTTAAATTGATAGAATAGCAAAAAGCAGATGAATAAGGCAGATTTATAAAGCTGCTGTATAAGATACCTTATACCTTATACCTAAGGACTTGAAGCATACATTACATCCAACTTTCTGGCAAAACAGTAGAACTACTGATGCTGTCAGACCACCACGTGTGCTGGATGCAGGAAACTTTCCTGGGTGTGCATCCAACAGTTACATTTGTTTCCCAATGTAAAAGCCAAGTGGAATGTAGAAACCCAGTGGGAGACGCTGCCTACCAGATACAAAAGGAGCTACCAAAGGACAGGGGACACCTTGTTTCTGGGCAACACAGTTCACCATCCTGCTCCTCTGTCCTGTGGTACTTGGTTCTACCTCATCCCAGGCAAAAGCCTGTTTCATGTGTTCCCTGTGTATGACCAGCCCATGCCCTACTGTTTTCTACCTGGAGTTTTAGCAATGGATTCTTTTTCCTCCTGACCTTTGATGGGTCCCATTTGCTTTCCAAGTCACTTCTGTCTTCTGGTTAGGGCTTCCAAAATCTGTTTTCCCTTACAGGAGCAGCAGGATCATCTAGAGAACCTTCTGTGTGGCAGGGTGACACACTGCTACAGACAGGAAGCCTGGGGCTGTGACACTCAGGACAGTCCTACCCCACTACTTCCCTCCTTGGGGCTGAGCAAAACAACTGGGGAATAACCTCTATTCCATGGGGGCTCCAAATGTGATGGGATGGGGAGAAGAAACATTTTAAAGGAAGCATCTGGGTTAGCTTGTAGATGATTCCACCTTTAAGATGGCACAGGAGTTGCTCACAGGAATGGGAAAAGGCTGTCTGTTGGAGACTTTTAAAATAATATTGGAGTAAGTCCAAGAAAACAGTGTGGGGAACATTTCTGTTTTGAAGTTGTGGGTTAATTAATTGCTTAGAGAATTTTGAAACCCCCCCCCCATCATTATTTGTCATAATAAACTTCCCTTCCACCTTGAAAAAAGACTTTCCTTTTAGTTACATCAGTATGAATCAGAAATCAATCAATTAAAGGCAAAATATTACACCAGCACAAAAGGTAAATCAGGCATTTGCCTGCTGTTTCCTTTGGATAAGTCAATGATTGCCCAGATCTTGGACTAAATTTTGCTATTGGTTTCAGAAATTTACTTCTCATATATTTCAGCTCTTCTATACAAAAACATAGAGCAGAATTTGACTGGTTTGACCCTATAAAATTAAGATTTCATTGCCCAGTTCAAAGGTTATTAAAGCTGGTCATGGATTATACTTCCATGTAATTTAGATGGCAATAGTTTAAGTGGCAACCCATCTCAAAGTCTGTCCTTTCTAGATGGCAAATAAGTCAGGCTCAAGAAGCTTTCATTACTTAGAGACTGACAAAAGGAAGCTAGGAATAACTTCAAAAGATGAACTTCCACTACTGATTTAAGTTAATAGCCAGCTATCTGTGATCGCTATAAAAATAGCAAAGCATAACACAATGAATATGATATGAATTAAAACTACAACCTTTGATTGTATCTATAGGCCTCTTTTCAATGAAGAGCTGAATTGTGTTTATAGTAATGACTATAAAATACCTAAATGTTCCCCTTTTAAAATTCTTATCACGTTATGTATTTTATTTCTGCACTCTTCAGGGTTTGTATTTCTTCAGTTAAAAGGGCAAAAACCTTAGGCAGGTCATTTCGAACTCCACTGACCACCAGCTGTACACTATATTTGTAAAACTAGAAGGTGTATAAATCTACCTGAAAGTACTTGAGTCTTTTCAGATGCTGTAAAAACCTTACTGTGCCTATAAAATTCATCCCAGAGGAAATGGTGTAAAGCCTGATGTAATAAAATGCATCTATCTCAATATGTGCATTCATTAGTGTGTGCAGAAACACCCCTCATCAGTCACTGGTGAGGACATGTTTATAGGCTGTCTTAAGTATCAGCTTGGGAGGGTTAGCAATTTTACAAGCAAGAGAACTGTGTATAAGAGTGTGAAGTGAAATGAGTTGTGGCTATCTGCTGCATTGTGTTTTATGATATCTCCTCCCCCCATATGGGTCTTCTGGTCCCCCTCTCCTTCCCCTCCTCCCCTTCCTAGCTGCCAATCACCCTGGTTATGTAACCCTCAATGGTCACCCCTAGCCCCTGGCTTCAGCCCTCCATCAGAAGCTTCCACCAGAAGCCTCAGGTGATAGGCTAGTCCCTGGGGACTTCCCCCCCTTCTCTCCCTACTGGAAGTCACCTGAATGACACCCCAGTTTCCACTACCTCATTGGTTAATAGTTTGTTCTTTCCCCTGGCTACCGCTCCAAGTTAAAAGAGGAGCACAGAAGTGCTCCAGGCTTTTCGGGCAGACTCCCTTTCGGTGCTATTGTTCTCCGCACAGATCTACAATAAACTGGACTGCAGTCTACCTCAAGAAGACGGCTCCTTTTGTTTGTTACGCCGTGTTGTATTTCCCCCTATTGGCTCAGGCAGGTTTTCGACCCACGAACCACGAACTCTTGCCGACGCACGGACTCACGGCTATAGAGCGTGGCTTCGGCTGCCAGCCGGTGCCCAGGAACTGAGCTAGCAGCTTCGCCAAGGGGCATCGTGGCAGCTATCTGTGCTGAACACCTAATTGACTGATCAACACAGATGAATGAAGAGCTGGGAAGAAACAGTGGGACCCTGAATTCAAGACAAGAAAAATTATGGGATGACTTAGGATGGGCTGTCTGAAAGAGCTCTGCAGCTAGAGTGGTGGATGGAACATGAAATGCATGGCCAGGTTATTGCTTTGCTGTAGGCTATGTACTGCGAATTAGAGCTTTGACTTATTTTCCAGCTTTAGTCCTTCTTTGAGCTTTAGCAGTTTGACTCTATATTTCAAACTAAACCTTGGTAAGTAAGAGCAGTGCGGCACGCGCCCAGGATCTCTATCCTCGGGGATGCCGCGGAGGGTTCACGGCGTACCCTGGAATCAGATCGACTGGTGCCGAATAGCGTAATGAAAGGCTCCTGCCGAGGTGGGATGGCTGAAGAGAGCACCTTTATTCCAGACAGCTCTCAAGTAGGGAAAGTACAGTGACGAGAGTAGGGACACAGCTGCTCGGGAGGGAGGTGACTCCGAGAGCCCTGAGCAGTGGGCGGGATGGAGTATAAAAGGCACACCAGGAAGGAGTGGTTTAGGTCTGAGGGTCCAATGGTCAAAGGGCTAAGGGGAGGAGAAAGAGTGGGGTGACATTGCGTGGGCCAATGGGGATAAGGAGAGGGAGTGGTTGAGGGAGGAGAACCAATAACAATACACATAGCTAGGAACATACCAGAACAAAGGGCTGGGGAACAAACTGATTGACATAACAGGGTAACCATAGTAACTAAAACTGACAGTTGGAAACGGCGGGAGATTACACAGCTGTGGATTCCCATGGGAGGGCAGGAGGCCCTTCTCCCATCCCCTCTCCCACAGAGCAGGTTGCAGAGTAATACACAGAAGGAAATATTTGAAAATCCCAGATGTGCTCTCCATGCTTGTGGACTCCAGCTTCACACAGCAGCAAAAACACTGCTGAAGTGGATAGAGAGGTTGTGCCTGAGGTATTCCACCTGTGCCCTACAATGCTGATGTGTTGTGTTTCTGTTATTCAAAATTCCCCTGGAAGATTTCCCTCTCACCATCATGACCTCAGGAGAAACCTGTGCACTGAATGCCAGGAGCCAAGCACTTTCCACTCACCCTGCTGCCCTTCATGTTCTGCAGCACTGGATGCTTCAGCTACTTTGCTGATATTGTTGGGCTGTTACAAGCCAGGGTCATGTCCATGGGGTCTTAAATATACAGGGCAGTTTATCCTACCTGGGAGTCAAAGATAATTACAGCCATAATTACAACCATTTCACAGGTGGATGGCAGACACAGGTTACTTGAACGGTCAGGACATACCAGAAAAAAGTTGTGGCACTACAGGAGCAGGAGCAGCCTGCTCCAGCATCTCAATCTCCCTGCAAATGGTGGAGCTAATAGCAGCTCTGGATCAAGAAAAAAAGAGTTGAGTAGGGTGGATATATCATGGCTTGGATTAAGCCATTTCATAAATATGTTTTTAAGGAAATGAAAGGAAACAAGGATAATGATATGAGTTAATATGCTGAGGACTAAAGAGGAGGGAGCTTTTAACTCATTTATCCCTGGACAAGCCTCTTTCACTCACATAACAAAGGCAAGGAAAGACTCATACTGCACAATACCAGACCTTCTCATGGTGGTAATAGGTCCACAGAAAAAGGTGGCAGCCTTGCAAAGATATTCTTGGCATGGCACTCCCAGGGAAAGAACAAGAGGAAAGATAGAAGTTGCTACTTCACTCTGGAAGTAACAGATAATTTTCTCCTAGGTGATGTGGGTTATCTATGGATGGGCAATGGAGT
Source organism: Chloebia gouldiae (assembly GCA_003676055.1). Lineage (NCBI taxonomy): Eukaryota > Metazoa > Chordata > Aves > Passeriformes > Passeridae > Chloebia > Chloebia gouldiae. Next base: position 4,102,627 of record QUSF01000040.1, read on the forward strand.
GTATTTCTATACCATTTTTTTCTAATTCCATCATAATAACAGGGTGTTCTACTTTAAGACTATATGTGTATAATAGCCTGGGATTGGATAACCTTAGGTGCTTTTTGCCTGAAAACATTTAGATATTTGCTGAACAGAAACAAGGACCACACATGGAGTTTTCTGGGGAATGGTAACCTTCTAAGTACAGGCTGTGCTAGCCTAATTTGATGAGAGGCAAGAGAAATCAGGTATTCCTTATCCCAAACACAGTCTGGTCTGTGCTTAGGGCCTAAGGGACCAGCAATAAAAACTTTTGTAAATGAGATAAATTATGCATTCTGGGGGTTAATTTCTGGTCTGTTGCATCACAGTCCTTTCCAATTAAAATCTCAGTGAAATTGGCCCCTTTTAAAGAAAAATTAGGATTCCATGACATTTGAGCCATAAGCAAGGTCACAGTAATAGTTACTCCTTTCTCAGATTCTCCTCATCTACAGAGAAATGTTGAGGTGGCAGAAATCCACTGCAGCTGCTCATGGCCATTGTTCCAAGGATTTTGGCACTTTCCTGGATGCAGAGTTGGCCCTTGGAGGCCCTTTGGGATAGTTTACATGCTGTGCTCTGCTAGCTGATTGCTGTCTTGAGCCAACTCTGTGAACCTTATTCTAAAATAAAACAGGAATAGGCAAAATTTGAGAGAAGGAAAGAAAAGGGGATGGACTGAGAAATCCCTGATAGCCTTCTTGTGATCTCTCACTTTCAGGCATTCCCTGGTTAAGTCTCAAAATAAAATATTTGGAGGTGGAGTAGAACAGTAGAGCTAGTTTTCTCTTTTCTTTTCTTTTCTTTTCTTTTCTTTTCTTTTCTTTTCTTTTCTTTTCTTATCTTTTCTTTTCTTTTCTTTCTTTTCTTTCTTTTCTTTTCTTTTTTTTTCTTTTCTTTTTTCTTTTCTCTTTTCTTTTCTCTTTTCTTTTCTTTTTTCTTTTCTTTCTTTTCTTTTCTTTCTTTTCTTTTCTTTTCTTTTCTTTTCTTTTCTTTTCTTTTCTTTTCTTTTCTTTTCTTTTCTTTTCTTTTCTTTTCTTTTCTTTTTTTCTTTTCTTTTCTTTTCTCCCTTCCCTTCCCTTCCCTTCCCTTCCCTTCCCTTCCCTTCCCTTCCCTTCCCTTCCCTTCCCTTTTCTTCTCTTTTCTTCTCTTTTCTTCTCTTTTCTCTCCCCTCCCCACCCCTCCCCTCCTCTCCCCTCCCCTCCCCTCTCCTCATTCCTTGTCTCCCCACTACCATCACCTCTCGGGTCATCACTCAACATGATATTGTATGAAACAGGTCTTCCTAAATATGAGCTCTCAGAAATTATCTGTAGCCAATGCATATCTTCACAAAACTCCACATTCATGCATGAAAACTAATAGTGTCTTTTTGGCCTTGGAAATCCCATACTGCTCCAAAAGGCTGCTCTGGCAGGAAGCAGTGATCAAGCTTTTGCCCCAGGTATGGATATTGGGATAACACATCTTTAGAGGTGCTTTGCCACTTCTTTGAAGGTCCTAACTCCATGGGAGACCTCTAGGACAACTTGCCAATGGAAGCAGGTGGTCCTAAACACCATTCCCTCTTTATCTTGCAAGAGCCTGCAGTGCAGTGGCTGCATGTCTTGTTTTTAGCAGCTTAATTCTTCCTATCTAAGGCAACTTTTTCTTTTGTAGCTACCCTCCAAGCATTTGTCAATGACACTTTTTTTTTTGAAACTTTAAAAGGTAAGGGGCTTTTTTCATCAATGCTTTGGTTTTGTGGTTTTGTTTTCTTTTGTTTTGTTGTTTTTTTTTTAATGTAGTAACCTCTACTGAAGTCATATTTTAAAATTCTCTGAATGTCCAGTGACATTGCAAATTATTGCTTTTTAGGCTGCACTTGCTTTCCAAATTGGCCAGAACAAGACTCTGAAAAAAGAAAACAAAAAACAAATCTGCAAATAGCTTTTCCAAAGCAGCTATTATTAGGAAAAAGAATAACAAAACAAAAAAAAAAAAAGAAAAGAAAAAAGAAAAGATAGTTGGGAGATGTAATGAACAGTGCTTATATTTTTATCAATGTTCAGCTCTTTATTAAAAAGATTAGCTGGGCAGAGGGTTCAACATGGAGCTCGCCCCCGCTGTTGTAGCTATCCCGGTAGCCAAAGGAGGAGAAGGCGTGCAGAGTCTTTCCCTGAAGTCTTCATGGCACCCTGGTAGCAGGAGGTGAAGAGGTGTGCAGTCTGTATCTGAAGTCCCAATCAGCAGACCGTCCTCTCTCCTTTCCTGCTGGCACACTGGTAGCCGAAGGGAGAGGGGATATGCAGAGTCTGTTGCTGGAGTCCAGCAGCAGCTATCCCCTCTCCTTCCCTCCTGGTAGCACCAGGAAGAGTTGCTCTTTTGCTCCTGCTTCCCACAGCCCAGTCCAGTCCAGTGCTCTGGAAGCTATGGTGACAGATCAGACATAGACTGGGGATGTGGTTCCCTTTTCCCCAACCAGCGCACCCATCCAGCTCCCTCCACTGTGCCCAGCCTTCCATTTAGGGGTGTTTTCATCCCCAAAACCCCCTCCCATGATTCTAGTGGTCCTTCTATTTTGCATCCCAGTCCTAGAATGGTAGTGTGGGTGGGGGGTGTAGGTGATTCCCAGGACCAATTAGCTAATTAGCATTTCAATATCAGTACTTAGCTCAATTCAGCAGTGTCCCCATGGGAACCAAGAAGGCCCTTTTGTTCATAACAGGAGATACAGTTGAGTAATATTTAAAGCACTTGTACAGCTTGTAAAATAGAAAATTAGTGGTGTTTTAGAATATCTTTCCACTTACTTACATAGAAATCCATTAGAGGAACAATGCAGTATAGAGGTAAATGTCATCTGTGCTTTTAGAGCTACCTGGAAGAATTTATTCTGATATAGGTTTCAGATGAAAAAAATCTTTCCAGAAATTATTCTTTGGGATCTTTGTAGATAGGAGCAAATTGAAGCAAAGAAAATTGCCAGAAGTTTGTGGTTCTAACTCTTACTACAAGAAATTTGTCGGGTGAAATGTTGCTGTTTCTGCCTGCAGTTGGTGCAAACCACATGCAAGGTACATTTCAAATACCAAATACCAGTCTTCATAAATGTGAGACAAACATTTTTTCTTTTCTACAGTCGGCAAAGTCTGTTTTTCCCTGACAGCCATATATGCCCAAATAGCTATTGTAATAATTGCCTGAAGGATACACCAATCCCAATATGGGGAAAAAGAAAAAAGCATGTTTTTCTCTCATTCTCTCCCTCTTTTTCCTTGTCTCAGATAACCTTTCCCATTCCCCAATAAAAGCAATAGAAAGTTTGGTGGTTTTTTTTTTCTTTGTTTTGTTTTTTTTTGTGTGTGTGTGTGTGTGTGTGTGTATTTCCCCTGTGGTCACTTGTAGGTGGGCATAAATTAAGTTATTATTGATGTTATGCTGCTCCCTCAAGGGAGGGATTAAACCAAATTTGAAGCCCAGGAAAGGTCAAGCAAAGGAAAATGTGGCACCTGTACATTAGCTGAAAGTGCATGCTGACCTTCCACATGACATGTCAAACACCAGCTGTGCTGTACAAATTCTCGTTCCTAAGTACCATTCAGAAAAGGCTCAGAGTGGATTTTTTTATGCCAGTTAATTTTAATTTCATTGTGCAATGTAGTATTTACTTCCATAGCCTCACAGTTAGCTGTTTTCTAATTCTGTAATTCAAGGTAAGTCAATAAATGGTTGTTGGAGAGGAAACCCATTACAATCATTAGAAATAAATGCTCTCTTTCAACATTTATAGATGGGCAATGGTTTTCAAGAGGAAGAGTGTGAACAATACAAGTAGATGCAACCCTAAAATTAATCACAAAATTTAGGCAATGGATTCAACTTTCTGAGTTAAAATGCTCCTTTACCCTGCACCTAAAGCATCTCAAATTCCCGAAGAGACCTTTTGAGCACTGGAGCCTGTCATGACCTTTCTGGCCCCTGACAAATTTATAAACCTAGTTTTATTGCCTCTGCATCTTGGTGTAGCTAGAAAGCCTCACCAGACTCCACAGGCAGTCATGCTCTAATCTCCCCATCTTCCTCAATATGGGAAGATGTTAAGAAAATTTTAAATAGTAAACCATGGTGTTTCAACATTGCCAATTTTGTCCCCAGTGTGGTGACTGCTGTGTGACATGCTACATAATATGCCCAGGCCTTATTCCACACTGCTTGGCATTTTCTACAGAGACTCCTTTTGAGGTGGTAAAAAATACCCAAATCACTACCTCTGCAGTGCTTTTGATTCATTTTGTCCCATTATAAATGGCAGTCAGAGGTGCTGAATAAAGGACATTTGTCACCTTCTATATGGACATAATGATACTTTGATTTCGTTCAAGTTCAATTGCTTGCATACAAGATGTCATGGTATCTAGAGTTCTTCAATAAGTCAATTTCCTCACAAGTTCAAGCTGCAAGAAAAATGAAAAAAGAGAAATGTTATTCATGGCCTGCCTGTATACTTCAGCAAGGCATTCTTTAGGGTGGATGTCAACCTTTTGTAGACTTCCTCTTTACCATTCAAAACTGTAAATCTGTTATACTCTTCCAAATTAGTACACCATTGTCTGGATAACTAGCACCAGCCTTCTTAATTCCTACCTTTCTGATAGTGGAGAACATGCGAATTTGCTTGAAACACAACCTACGATTTTAAACTGAAAAGGAATGCAAAACATTCACCTTGTCATCCAACTGATCAAATGGATTCCTTTCTTGTGTGTGCATAAGTGTGTTTTAAAGCAGGTAATTCTGTGTCTTAAGGAGAGAGGAAGGATAGTCTATGTTCACCATGGGGCTATCACCCGCCACTTAATAGCTGGTCACAGTTGACGTCTGTAAGACCCCTCTGCCAAAACACTTTTCTCTTGACAGTAATAGGCTTCGCTTCTGTGTTCAGCAGAGCTAGAGTTAGATCTCATCCTTGTCATCATCACATTAAAGTGCCTCTAGAAAAAAACTTTAATATCCTGTGGGGCATTTCTATACCTATATTTTCTAGGGTGATTTCCATATACATCAGCCCATAAAACAAATTCCATAATAACATGTTTTCAAGGAGATTTGTATTCTTAGGCACTCAGCTGGGGGAACATGATTTCATGAGGGATACAGTATATATCTCTTTGTCAGAAAAGGGCTTGAGCTGATTAGTTTAATCCAGGTTGGAACTTGCACAGTCCAAAATTCAGCTTGGCACTTGGTTCTGGTCCTAACACAAATCCCACCAAATTTCCCCATCACTCACTTCCCCTTTTGCTTTGGTGTGGGCGGTTCAGACTACTGTGGACTGACTCCTCCTCTGAGTATTTAGCACATGTTCACAAACAACTAAGTGGTACTTCCTCCAACTAAAATTTGCAAGTAATGCATGCATTTTTCACCTAGTCTTCAAAGATGTTCTTCATCTCTGGCAGACACACTGTCCACAATATTTTTACACACAATAGCTTGTTGCAGTGATGTTTCATTACTGTTATAAATGAAAATTTGTCCAGCCAAATTAAAAATGAAAAACATAAAATATTTATTTTACAATCAAATTCTATCTAGCCAGCCACCAGGAAAGAACAGAGCCGAGCCCAGGGTCGGCGCTGGGTGTGCAACAGAGAGGTCAGCCTCAGCAGAGGTTTTCTTCTATGCACACACACCTCCATCCTGGCACAAGCGGTTTTTATAGGGAAAATTCTGCCTGAGGCCAAGATTTCAGCAGTCAGTCTTTTCTTCCATTCAGAGCCCATATGTTAATAGGATTTTATTTCTTGGCGATGAGAAAGAACAATTCCTTGTCCGGAGTTGTTGAATCTCTCAATGACATTTACGGGAAGGCTGCATTCACATGTATCTGCCCGAGGATTTCCATTATATCCATCTCGGGTTGTTTAAGCAGTGATCAGCCCCCGGGGTTCCTGTATCTCTTCAGACATGGCCCATTTCCTGGCTGGGTTCTAATATACAACAGATCTCGACTGTGAGGGTGGGGGAAGCTTCTAATACAAACGAGCATAATCTAACAAGTATCCAATATTACATATTGCATATAAGGAATGGCGCGAATTATGTTTACTACACATAACAATCCCCCACCTTCTATATTAACCCATTAATTTGCGCCCTAATTCCTACCCCAAGATTTCTTTATTAGAGAAAAAAAAACAAACATGCTATTCCCCTTTAATTTTCCCCATTCTAGTCTATATCTGGAATTTCCTGGTAAATTTTATAGTTTAGTTCTTTTCCCTTTATTCGTCCTTCAAACCTTGCTAGAGTCTCAGCCACCCTGCTATGAGGAATTTCTCCTCCCAGTGTCATTATTTTTGGTACCTGATTTGTTTTCCGTAGGGCAGCTTCCGGGTCTGTGGGTAACGCTGCTATTTGCATCCCTTGTACCACTGAATGGATGAGTCTTATAAAACAGGGGATGAGGCAGGGTAGGAATATGACTCCTGCTACTGAACATAAAATGAAGAAAATTATTTTCTTCCACCAAGCCCCATCAAACAAATGGTCCCACCACGATGCCTGGAGAAGTGAGTTCCACTTTTGTACAGGAACATGGGCTACCCATTTAATTTCTGTGGCCAGATCTCTAATGGTTTCCCCATAATCATTTATTTCTACACAGCATTGAGATTCATTAAATTTTCCACACACACCTCCCTCTCCAGCTAGTAAGTAATCAAGGGCTATCCTGTTTTGATACACAAAAGCCCTCATTTGAGAGTGTTGCCTGGATAATAATTCAAGGGCATCTGAAGTGTGATTGGATGCAATCTCCACCATGGCCTGCAATCTTATTAAGCAGTTAAGTGAATAGATGGGGGTCCGGTATCCCCATGACCCATCCTGGGCCCATGTGGCAGGACCATAATATTCAATGATTCTTTCAGCAGGCCATTCATCCTCTCCCCAAGTTTGTTTCCCACCAATGAGAGGGAAATCTTCCTTTAAGCTCCTCTTCTCTCAGTTCAGGGATTCATACAAGGGGGCTCCCAGTGAACTACTGTCTGACCTGGGTAGGGTGAAGAAAACAGGTCTGATTAGTCCTACCGTGCAGGATCCTTTCCAGCGTGGAGGTAATTTGCTGTAGGCTTTCTTTCCACAGATCCAGTGTAATCCATTAGGTGCCTTCCATCTGATTGTTATGCTCTCAGGCTCATCCCAATATTTACTCAATTCTCTGACTGATCGATAGGGATTAGCTCTGGGGCTTTTGTACCAGCAAAGCCCAATTTTATCACTCCATTCACAGTTATCCTTTTTCTCCTGGCTCCAGTACCCAGTAGGGCTTTCAGGCTGCCAGACCTTGATGTGGCTGGTGGAATTCACGGATAGGGTGGAAACACATGGAGTGTATCCTACAATTTTTGAATATAACCCTCCCTCTCTGCTAAGGCAGAATCTTCCAATTACTCGTTGGTCCAGTACCCACCCTTCCGGTCTCTGAATCATTTTGGGGGTCCCACCAGTTTCCCATTTTAGTAGTTGCTCAGGAGTCAAACCCTCACCCCTCCAAGGCCATTTTTCAGTGGATTTTAGCCCCCCACAGACCCAGCAGTTAGATAATCTTAGCTCTGTGGCAATTTCCTGCATCAGATCCACAAGAAGATTTTGATCTGAGGCAGGCAATCCCCATTTTGTGTATTGCTTTTCCAATTGGTCATACTGCTCACTTAGGGACTCCAGCCTTTCCTGTTCTAGTCTCTTTTTCCTCATCTCAGCTTCCTGCCTTTTTACCTTTTGCATTACCTGTTTCATCTTATTTTCTGGATCCATCCCTTCTTTATCCTTGGTGAAACAAAACATTTTATCATACTGTAGACAGACCCTGTCATCTTGGTCCCCTAAGAGGTCCAGGATGATTGGGTCAGTTTCTAGATGTATCCCGTTTTCATATTTTAGGTTATTTCCCACCCAGTAGGTTTACCCCCACCATTACACACATCCCAATTTTATTTGGATTATAACACATTGGGTTAGCTTGGAAATAAGCAACAAAGACACAGACTCCTGCTTTCGCCCAACCCATACAGTACGATAACATTTGTCACAAACTGGAATTGAGATTTCCCCTGTGCCCCTTCGATGCAGTTTGTGAGCTGACTGTCCATTGTCAAGATATGTTTTTGATTTCTCTTTTAATTTGTACACCCCCTGTTGAGTGTTTGTTTCAAGACAAGGCTTATTAGGCTTACCCCTACTGCAGTTCCATGAGGTAAGGGGTAGTTTCTCTGGGTGTCTGCCCCAGAGTTCCCCCTTCCCAGGATTAGGGGGGTTATTGAGGTACGTGGCTAGGCTCAGACTTGCCAGGATTACTCCCACTGCTAGGATCCCTCTGCTGTTCCCAGTGCCCGCTGGGGTGCCTCCAGCGGTGGGGTAAACCATCTTCTTGGCAGCAGGGGTCTTTGTGGTTTCATGCCAAGGCAGAGCCGCACACCTAAAATGCCTCACTGATGTAGTCCAATGGTCTGCACTGCAGGGTAAGTCGTTCAACCTACGACACTCAACAATAGTGATTTTAGCTTCTGCTTGTAATCTTCCCCTTAATTCATTCTGATATGAAAAAAAAAACAGATTATTGAATCCAATTGAAATAATCTCAGCCTTGTGGCTATTACCAGAAAACGGCTAGTCAGGTCTTAGCTCTGCTCAAACCCACTTGGTCTAATTTAGTAATGAGCAGCCCAAACCTTATGACAGTATTCGCAAGGGAAGTGTACCAAAGGATAATAGTTATGCAGAACAGAGATGCTTTCAGTAATTTACTTTGGCTGGCGCAGGGTTATCTTCAAAACCCCAAGGGGGGAGGGGTGATTTTCCACTCCAGTGCCTGGTCCTGAAGATCAACCTTTTTTACCCTGGACGCATGTGTCCACCCCTTTTCTGCGGTTCGTATAGCAGTATCTGTGGTTAGAAGAACAATGAAGGGTCCCTCCCACTGAGGTGTTAATGTGGCTTCCCTCCATGCTTTCACAAGTACTTTGTCCCCAGATTGTATTTTGTGTATTGAGAAGCCAAGAGGGCTGTGCTGCATGATCACCCCTGCTTCCGCAATTCTTCAAGATTCTTATTTAATGCTACTAGGTATGGTTGTATTTGTTTGTCCTCTAATCTCGGATGCCCTACAGGCATACCATGGGTATAAGGCATCCCATATAACATTTCAAAAGGTGAAAGTCCCATTTCGGAATGAGGCATAGTTCTTATATTTAACAAGGCCAACGGGAGGCATTTTATCCATGACATTCTTGTTTCTAACATCAGTTTGGCTAACTGGGCTTTTAATGTTTGATTCATTCTCTCAACTTGCCCTGAGCTTTTGGGGTGCCACGGGGTGTGGTATTCCCATCGAATACCTAAAGCATCTGCCAATAGCTTAATAATTTTTGATGTGAAATGTGTTCCCTGGTCCAAATCAATGCAGCTTACTAACCCATATAGAGGTATAATTTCTTCCAATAAGATTCTTGATACTGTTTGGGCTGTAGCCTGGGAGCTTGGGAAAGCTTCTACCCAGAGGGTTAGTTTGTCCACTATGACTAATAAGAATTTGTATCTCCCAACTTTGGGTAGATCAGTAAAATCTACCTGGACCCTTTCAAAAGTACGGTAAGCTGCTGGGCGACTCCCCATTGTTAACTTTCAGGAGTTTGCCCGATTTATTTTTTTGCAAATTATGCACCCCTGCACCTCCTGTTTAGCCAGTTCATATATACCTCCGCAGCCAAAGAATCTCAGGAATTGCTCTGCCAGAGCTCAGGCTCACCAGTGTGTTTGTTGATGTAATCTTTTTAAATCTTCCTAGTGTATTCCTTAGACAACAATTCCCTCCCGTCTGGTAACTTCCACTTACCTTCTTCCAACCATTCCCAGATCTCCTGATAAGCCTTTATCTCTTTTTCAGAGGGGTTGGCGGCGGGGGGGGGGGGGGGTAGGGGGAGATGGAATTCCAGAGCTTCTGCCTTTTCAGCCTCTGGGGTACTTACCTTTAACAAAGCTGCGCTTTTTGCCTCTGTCTGAACATTCCATGACGGTCTTTGTTCCGGCCACTTTTCCACCCCGCTCCCACCCTGGGGGTTCCTGAGTTCCCAATCCTTTATGGCAGCCTGCCTTATCATATCTTGTTTCTCGGCATTAAACAAGGATCTTAATATAGCCAAGATATCATCATACGAATATATACTATTCCCCAAAAATTCATCCAATCTCTCTGCCACCCCCATCAGGTCATCCATTAATTTTCCCATCTCCCTTTTGAAAGCCCTCACATCCCCTGTGTTGATGGGAACATTTACGAACCCGATGATTCCGGGAGCGGTGGGGACTTCCCTTAAAGGGTATAGATTAGGGCTGTCCCTTTCACCATCGCTATCTCCCAGTTTTCTCTCCTCATTTTCCACCGAGTTCTACTGTCAGGAGGAGGTGTGTCTTCCCCAGTATGGTGTGCGTATGTGTCCCCGTGTTTTGTGGAAGCAGGAGGCTGAAAAGGTCCCAGAGCGCCTGCATCAGGGACTTGTGCTTTAGGTGATGATGCAGACTGAGCCGGGGGCGCTGATGGGGGGACTGCCAGGACCCGTGCTTGAGCTGGGGGAACCTGGTATGGGGGGGTCAGGTTTTCTAGGGGTTCTCAAGGTTCTCCTGAGCTTACCTTGCTGCCAGAGGTCTTAAGAGGGAACAGCCGCACGCTGGCATATTCCCATAGCCTGGCATAGTCCAATTCTTCATTGTCCCATTCCCATTTTACACGTAGAATGCACAGCACAACTTTATACTGTCCAGAAACAAAACAAAATCGCTACCGATTTCCAAAAACTGCTGTTGAGAAGCGAAAGCACTTAGATTTCAGCCCTGCAGAGCAGTAGCAGCAGCTTGTGCTGCTTTTAAAATCTGCTGCCTGCAGGAACAAGGACTCGCCCACGCCACGTGGCAGGAAAGCCAGCGCCGTCCACGCGTGGCAGGAAAGCCCGAGCCGCGGCTCTCCCGCCGCCTGCGCCCCCCACCGCTATCGGGAGCCACTGCGACCGCCCACCGCACTATCAGGGTGGGCAGGAGCCCCCTCCCCTCCCTCCGCACTAATGGGGTAGGCAGAAGCCCCCTCCGCCCCCCCGCTCGCGCCGCGGGGAAACCAAAGCCGCTCCGCACGGCTGCGAAGGGGAGGGGCAGGCAGAGCCTCCCCGCACCCCCTGAGCCGGCGCCGCCACCTCTGCCGCAGCCGCGCGGGTTCTAAAAACAGCAGAGCTGTGTTGCCTGTGGCTGTACGGGGCTACACAAACTTTTTTTTTTTTTTTTTTTTTTAACCCCCAAGGGGGCTTTCCCTCGGAATCTCAGGGAATTCGTCTCTTTCCCCGTTTCTTGTTTTTGTGCTTACCTTTTCTTGCCTTCAGGTGTTCACCCGTTTCCGACTTAGGGTGTTTCCCTTGAGGCCCCCCCCGCACCTTACTGTTCTTTTGTCCCATATTAAAAGATTTCCTTACCGTATTTCCGAGTCAGTGTCCGCAAGCCGTTCCAAGAAGTCAGTTCCTCGCGTGCTAAATGTGTATTTCAGTCCTGTCCCGGACCGAGTCTTACCAAGTGTCTAAATCGGTTTGTCCCCGACCGAGCCTTGCCAACCTAGTAACCGCACAGCGAACCAGTCTGTGGGTTTTCAGTTGGAAGAACAGTGAACTCTCTTTTACCTGTTTTCCTGGGCTCCCCGAGCCCAGAGTCAGTGAGGTTTACCAATTTCTCGAGTCCACGAGAACGTACCTTCCCTCCCCCGACCCGTCCGTGGGTGGATCCCCGTAACTCCCAGAGTTTCAGGTCGTATGCATGTTGTGAGAATACTGGAGTCCTTTCGCTTCCCCCTTAGCCGACCACTTCCCCTCTCAGGATAGTGGAACTGCGGTTTATTGGGGTCTGCTCTCGCGCCATGACCATGTCACGTCTCACACACACACCCACTCACGCCCCACTCAACCACGCGATACTTACGACTACTTTTCCCACGTGGATTCTTCGTGCAGGTCGATTTTATGAGTGAAATATTGCAGCTGCAGCCTCGGAGACTTAGCTCCGAATTCCGAGAGCTCTGGGCCCGTTTATACCCTTTCCTTAACGTGGCTTTTCGGCTGTTTTCGGAATCTGGTTGGTTCCGTGGAGTTCCTTAGTCCTGTCCAGCCGCTGAAATCAGCAGGGTGCCTCCCGGATCGAGGATAGGGAACCCCCTGGATACCCCCAAACCAGATCGCGTCAGGGTCACCAAATGTGTTATAAATGAAAATTTGTCCAGCCAAATTAAAAATGAAAAACATAAAATATTTATTTTACAATCAAATTCTATCTAGCCAGCCACCAGGAAAGAACAGAGCCGAGCCCGGGGTCGGCGCTGGGTGTGCAACAGAGAGGTCAGCCTCAGCAGAGGTTTTCCTCTATGCACACACACCTCCATCCTGGCACAAGCGGTTTTTATAGGGAAAATTCCGCCTGAGGCCAAGATTTCAGCAGTCAGTCTTTTCTTCCATTCAGAGCCATATGTTAATAAGATTTTTTTCTTGGTGATGAGAAAGAACAATTCCTTGTCCGGAGTTGTTGAATCTCTCAATGACATTTACGGGAAGGCTGCATTCACATGTATCTGCCCGAGGATTTCCATTATATCCATCTCGGGTTGTTTAAGCAGTGATCAGCCCCCGGGGTTCCTGTATCTCTTCAGACATGGCCCATCTCCTGGCTGGGTTCTAATATACAACAGGTCTCACCTGCGAGGGTGGGGGAAGCTTCTAATACAAACGAGCATAATCTAACAAGTATCCAATATTACATATTTCATACAAGAAATGACGTGAATTATGTTTACTACACATAACACCACTACTTCCTGAGAGAGATTTTTCCAATGGCTGATTTTTCTCACTGTGAAAAATTTTCCTCTTGTGTCCAATCAGAGTATTTACAGGAGTAAGTTTTATCTATGACCCCTTGTCTTTTCCACGGGACTCCTTGTAAAAACAGGAGTTTTTATCCTCCTTGTAGCTACCCTTTAAACAGTGGAACATGGTGATTAGGTCTCCTCTAAGCCTTCTTTTCTCCAGGCTGAACAAACCCTGTTCTCTCAGCTTTTGCTTACATGGCAAGCTTCCCAGTCCTTTGGCCATCTTTGTGGCCCTTCTCTGGACCATCTCCCACCTGTCCACATCTTTAGTGTTAATTCTTAGCTCTGGAAGGGTTTTTCCTGTGCCTAACCTGGCCATTTTTCTACTGATATAGGGAGAGCTCTGCAGAAGAGTGTAAGCATCCTGAGCACACAAGCTCCTACAGGGAAGACAGCATTTACATCTCATCATTTCATACAGAGATATGGATATAGCCATTTTTTTTTCCAGATGCCTGGTTAGGACAACCAAAAAAAAAATCTCTCTTTTCCCCTTGTGTCCCTAAAATGGCCATCATCATTTAACATGTTTTTGTATCTAGTTTTAGTCACACTGAATCTATCTGGTTTTATGTCCAAGAAGTTAAAATTCTTTTTCTGGTTCTTGGATTGCATTTGTAAGTTTTTTTTTCCTTTTGCCTAGACTAATTTTAAATATGCTTTATAAAATATTCGATGCTTCCAATCCCTCCTGGGAATACAAATACTTTTATCCTTGATTTTGGATAGAAAAAGAAAGGGGACCACTAGGGTTTTACAACAGCATCCCGTCCCTTTGTTCATTCCTTTAATATTTTCCTATTTCTAGCATGTGTCTTTTCCCTCTAGCAAGTTATTTTTATTTATATATTCAGCAGGAAGAAAAGACAGTCTGAAAATGACCAGAGCATCTGCCTGAACCTTCTTACATGCTAAAACTCCTTAATGGCTCAGGTTTGCTGTGGACTGAACAAAGACAGCCATGCTTGCAGACATACATTCCAACTGCATCTGTTTGCCTAGAAGAAAAAAATTATGAATTATTCTCTGTAATCATACTCACATATTATGGCTCCTGTCAATTTATATTATATGTGAGTAACAAACTAATTTCAATCCCACCAGTTTTAAAGGAGAGCAAAATCTGGTGAAGTGTATATATATAACACTAGCTGAATAGAACAAAAAAAACCCATCCATCTGGCAAGGAGAAAACCACATGTGATCCAAGGCAAAAGACTGTATTCTACTTGAACTGGAGATTAAATATTTATCATATCTAATATGAAACCGAAGCAACAGCATCCCCAGTACAGAGAGGGAAACTACAGCTTTTAGAGTAAATCTGAAAGAATAAAGGAGTTATTAAAAAAATCATGGGAATATGAGTCCTTGCTAGTATTTCTACACTTGTCAGTCTACTATTTTTTACCATTTTTAATGTTTCTTTGCTTGCATCTTACTCTGTACCCTATATATCATGGCTCTTAAAAATATCCTGTGGAAAATCTTGGCACAAAAGACAATCTCGAGACAATGCCACCTTCAGCTTTCTGCCCACCACTTGTGCTGCATATACCACCCCAGCAAGAGATGCTTCCTCACCACCAGGGTTCCCTCCCTTGCTGGGTGTGTGGTGTATAATCATGGTGTATAATCTTGATATTACATGCACGGTGATGAGTGCAGAGGGCAGGTACAACCCAGCTCAGCCACTGGGAGATGGAGAAGTGGATCTGGCTGAAAGATTTTCTGCCGAGGTCAGTCTTTAGTTGGATTTGCTCTGCAGGTGCTCACAACAAACAGTTGTGCTGCATGTCAGCAGGTAATTGATGTATAGCTGAGCTCTGTGAGACAGGGAAACCATTTTCAATTATCTTGTCAAACCTCACACATTAGGCGGAAGCACATAACACACAGTCTTTGCATAGGTCTCTAACACAAATTCACAGAATTTTAGGTGATATAGTCATAAACAAGTTTCAGACCAAAAAAATAATGCAATCTCATGCTGTCTCCTGCTCTAGTTTCCTCCTGACTCTGAGCTAGTGCTTAGGCCTAGGTCAGATTTTTCTGAGAGTCTGTTCTATTGCCTCCCCTGCTGCACGTAGTTTCTTTTATTCTTCTATATCCACTTGGATATCTGTGGTTTTCCTTTTTTTTCTATCAAAAAATTACTAGAGATAAGTATTTTCTATTATTGTCTCACTTTGATGCCTCCACAAGACTCACCAGGCATCTCTGGTGATGTTGATGTGAATTTAGAAATAAAAATACTGTGAAGTACACTGTGAAAATACTCCAAAATATCCCCCAAATGGCAACGAACATTTTATTCCAGTCAAAAATATTTTCCATTCTATTTTTCTGTGCGACCACTGAACCAATCCCTTCTTTAGCTTTGGGCATTTTCCCCCACCAACTGCTTATTCTCTCCATGTCTTGATATTAGACCACATTTCCTTGTTTCCTGCCACTCTCATTTCAAGAGTTTATTATTAAAAAAACTCTTTAAAGATAGCCAAACATGAAGATCATTGTTGGTCTTTTGGAATAGCTGCTGTGGAGACAGAGATAATGAGACAGCTGAAAACCTTGCCTGTTCCTTCACAGGACCCTTCTGCAGTGGGACTGCTGAGGATGGAAGAACAGCAGGTACCAATTGCTACCACAACAGTGCGCTATTGACAGTACTGCAACAACCAGGACTCCGTGACCCCCATCCATGAGGTTATCCGTGAACTGGAGGGACAGGGAATAGTCAGCAAGGCTCGCTCACCCTTCAATAGTCTCGTGTGGTCTGTGCACAAGTCCATTGGAGATTGGGCACTGACAGTGGACTATTGTGGCCAGAACAAAGTCACACCGTCCCTGAGTGCTGCCATACTGGACCCACTGGAACTTCAGTATGGAGCCCAAGGCAGCCGAGTGGTGCCATCATCAACATGGCTAATGCATTTTTCTCCATTCCTCTGATAGCAGAATGCAAGCCTCAGTTTGCTTTCACCTGGAGGGGTGTGCAGAATACCTGCAATTGACTGCCTTAGCGGTGGGAGCACAGCCCCACCATCTGCCATGGACTGATCCAGGTTGCACTAGAAAAGGGTGAGGCTCCAGAGCATTTGCAGTACACTTACGACATAACTGTGTGGGCAACAGAGCTGAGGAAGATTTTGGGAAAGGGGAGAAGATAATCCAAATCCTTCTGAAGACTAGCTTTTACATAAAGCAAATTAAGGTCAAGGGACCTGCCCAGAAAATTCCGTTTTTAGGAGTAAATGGCAAGATGGATGTCATCAGATTCCAGTGGAAGTGGCTAATAAAACAGCAGCTATGTCCCCACCAACCAATAAAAGGGAAACACAAGGTTTCATTGGTGCTGTGAGTTTTTAGAGGCAGTGTATTCCAGATTACAGTCAAATAGTAAACCCTCTCTGTCAAGTGACTCAGAAGAAGAACAATTTTAAGTGGGGTCTTGAACAACAAGAAACTTTTGAACAAATTAAACAGAATATTATTCATGCAGTAGTTCTAGTGCCATAAAGGACAGGGCAAGTTGTGGAAAATGTGCCATCTCTCTGTGGCCAGGGAGAATGGTCCTTCATGGAGTATCTGGCAAAAAGTACCTGGAGAAATGAGTATGACCTCTGGGGTTCTGGATTTGGGGATACAGAGGATCTGTATCTGTATCTGGCCAGCTATACCCCAGCTGAGAAAGAGACTCTGGCAGCTTATGAAGGGGTTTGAGCTGCCAGGTTATTGGCACCGAAGTGCAGTTGCTTCTGGCACCCTGACTACCAGCGCTGGGCTGGATTTTAAAGGGAATGTCCCTTCCACACATCATGCCACTGATGCCATGTGGAGTAAATGGGTCATGCTGACCACACAGCAAGCTCAGATATGAAAACCCAGTTTTCCCAGGGATCTTGGAATTCATCATGAAGGCAAAAATTTTGGAGCATAATCATCATCAGAGGAGGGAAAGGTGACATATACTGAGGAAGCTCCACCATATAATCACTCTCTCTTTCCCCTCCACCATATAATCACCTACCAGAAAATGAAAAGCAATGTTCTCTCTTTACTGGTGGTTCCATTCAGGACAGCATGGCATGGTCAAGTGTTGTTGGGGCTTTCTGTGTGGTAGGTACTCATGGGGGAATCATTTGCCTTTCTTATACATTCTTTTATTAATATCATTGCTGTGAGTGTTCATTTATTATTTCATTGTTGTTTCCAATGTGGTCTTTACCTTTTGTGACTCTAATTCCTCTCTCCAGCCTGCTGCGGGTGAAGGAGAGAGTGAGCAATTGGCACATGGTTTGTGGTGTTTCGGTGGGAACACTAAATTGGAGAACACCAAATTGGGGAACACCATTCCTAAACCATGGCAGCAAGTTAGGGAAAGTTGAGCAGGAGCACATGCAAAACTTTCTAATCAGCCCTAAGATGCATTAATGTTCTCTACAAGAATATTGTCTTTTGTTTCTTGAAAAAGAGCATGAAAAGGCACAAACAGACCCAAGCTCTTTAACTGGTATTCCCCACTTCCATGGTTCTTCTCCAGGTTTTCTTTTATCATCAAACAATCAAGTCTCTGTGGACAACAAAAAGGTTTTTGGTTTTCTATGGAATTTAAGTCTTTTGTGAACTCCAAATAGCTCAGCAAAAATTAAGTTTTTATAGGATCATCCACATTCATAATGCTGGTGGAGGCATTCTTTCAAGCTTCTATACTACCCTTGCAGTAAGTAAGATGACTGAAGATGTGCATATGCTGTGCTATAAAGGGAGAGCTGGCACCCACACTCTGGTTATGTTAAATTGATGCTTGATTTACTATTAATAGGCCTTTGAAAACAAGTTAAATTATGAAACCCATATATTGGTCTCAGAGTTGCACATTTCTCATACAACATGCTGCAACATTTGTAGAGTGCTCAGGAAAGGCAGACACGAGATTGTATTTGTATCCCCTTGTCTGCTCCAGCCAGCGCAATATGAGAGTTCATTAACTTGATCAAAAGCAGAAGTGCCTTCTCTCCCCAGCCCATTAAAGAGATACAGATTTGAACTGGCAGAAAACCTACTCTGTACCTGTTCAAAGAGCTCTCTAAATCACATCCTCATCAGTGGCTCAAAGCAGTGGGGTTAGACTGCAGCTTCTGTGAAAGCAGCTTGTTTTTCAGAAGTTGCAAAACTCATCCTTCAGCCTCTTGAGTTCCTTTACAACAGGACAGCTTGTGCAGCAATGTTATACTGAAGTGCCTGCCAAGGGGTCTCACCCCCTGCAATGGGCATGGCTGGAGCCAACAGCTAAGTCTGCTGAAGCCTGACATGAATTGTGCTTAATCAATCCCTCGGAAAATCCCTGAGCTACTCCTTAGACCTTACTAAGCAATCTCTATAAAACATGAAAAAAGTAATTTGAATGGAAGCAATGGTCAGGTTAGATAAGCATAGACAGATCTTGCTGCTTTTTGGCTTCCTATGCCCCACTTCACATTATATGGCAGGTAGTCAGGAGTAGATGGGGATCAGCAGGGTTTGGCTAAAATGTACTTCCCAAGCTTGCTGCAGTTCTCTGGCATATCACGCATCCTTTTCTGTGTCTGCCTGTCCAGTCCACCAATCCATGCTGGACCAGCTGGTGGGGTGACTGGGTTTTGCAGGGCAGCAGCCCTCATCCCTCTGTGTGCTGCAGTGGAAACAGCACCCACTGCCTGGCAGCTGGGGAAGCTTGGCCACGGGCAAGGAGCAACTGAAGCACCACGGAGTTGCTGTGTCTATCCAAAGATGCAAATGGCCTCCATGAGGCAAAGAAGGGAAGGCAGGAACTTCAGTTACCATGCTGTGCAGGGACTTGCCAACTAAATAAGGAGGGAATGGATGGTTCTTGGGTCTCCACAGGAATTGAGGACCAGTTGACAAAGGCAAAGGAGAGACAGCTCTGTTTTTCCATGGCTACCCAAGGGAGTACAACTTTACTGTGAGTGTTTGACTGTGGTGGTGCATTTTTATGTTCCTTAAGTTATATGATGTATTCTTATTTAAGGTTGAAATGGTTTGTCCCGGTTTCACCTATTATGTATTGGTCCCTCCCAGACTTTCCCGCCTTGTACCCCTTTTCCCGCCTTTCCAGTAAATGTCAATCTTCCCTAAAGTGCCGAGTCATTCCCCTTACCCCTCCCAGGTGCCTTGTCTGTCACTCGGTGTTCCTTCCCACATATCTAGAAGCTTCCATCCAGGGCACCGAGTGATTGGACGAGGACCTGGGCCCCTCCCTTGCCCTTTCCTCATTAGAGGTTTCCCTTGTCCCTCATGCCCTTAGCCATCCCCTGCTGGCTCACTATTGGTCGTTTGTATCCCCTCCCACACCGTTTTTAAACTGTTGCTCCCCATTGTTCGGGGCTCTTTCTGGTGAGCACCCGTCCTGTTAGGGTTGTGCTTTGGAGGTTCCTGTCTGTTAATAAACCAAAGCTGCTACACCAGAGAGAGTCTCCTCTTCGTTGCTCTGGGTATTGCCCTGTGTCCACGCGAAGCCCACGAGGGTGCCTGCTAAAGTCACTCGGTGGTCCAGCGGCAGGCATCCTGATTTGCCCGCCTCACCTACGGCAGGAGCTAGCCGGGGCACAGCTCCATCGGGAGCGGGACTATCAGGGAGCAAGGCACACGGCATTTGACTTTATCATAGGCCACAAAAAAGTTGATGCATTTTGCATATCTTTATGTGTGCACAGCAGAACACAAGACATAAACAGCCCTCTATGTCACAGCAGCTACAACTGCAGCAGCAAGCTGAAATGGTCCAGGGCATGGATCCCATCACTGGCATTGAAGCATCTGCATTGTTTAACTGCTGATGGGTTTATTGGCACAGGTTTGATCTGTGACAACAGTTCCAGGCAGTACCAGGGCATGTTTTGATGCTGAGGAATTTTCACCATTGGTGAGGTCCCTTGCATTTTGGGGGAAGACAGCTTCCTTATATGATTGTAAGCTGTGCCACTTACCATAAGGACTGCAGAAGGAGCCCTGGCCTGCTTTATTTGCTGGTAGAGATATAACCACTGAGGCCAGAACTGGTCTATGTATAAGTAAAATTTTAGAATTATTGTTGTTACTATTTTTTATAATAAGCCATAAGCATGCTACTAAGATTAGCAAGGAAAATATACTAAAATGCATGTTTGGCACGTATTAAAATTGTGAAAGAGCAAGTCAGATATAATGGGTGCTGCGTAGTAGGTCTGTATTAGTTTTTATGTAAAAATACCTGCCAAATGCTAAGTTGAGTAACATATAAAATCAATGATTCTCTGCCTTTACAGATTTTATTTTCTTGCCTGTCAGGCTCTGGAAGGTTGGCTTCTTCTGATCTGGAGCAAGCAATATTTAACAGCACTGCAATCAGCAGTGGTCAAAGCTACTTCAGCTGAAAGTTTATTTTTTGCCCATGACACCAAATGTTATTTGCTGTGGTGCACACTGGCTGTGTAGGACCTTTTGCTCCAAAGGGATAAGTCGTGAGTGAGACACATGGCACTGAATAAGCTAACTGTGCTTGTTGTTTACAATATCTGCACTGGAAGTGGCTCTATCATCAGGGGAAATGCTGCCAGGGGCAGGCAGATTTCCTTAAAATGTCAAAGTTATCATTACTCTCACTTCATCAAAAATCTCATTGATACAATCTGTGATGACATTCACCCCTTCCTGGTCATTCTGGTTGTCATGAGGTCTAATTTGTCTAATTCCTCTGTCTCCCAAAGCACACACCCCTTTTTCATGGCAGGACATGAGTCTGCCTCAGTTTCACATGATACATGTGACGTGCCTCTGTTCTAAAAGCCACAGGGACACAATGAGAGGAAGGCAGTATCCTGAGTTAGCATTTCTCTTTCTACTTCAGATTGCTACCTGTGAGGAGTTCCATGTGAACATCTAAGGAGTTTTAATCCCTCTTTAAAACCCCATTTTGCGGTGATGCTTATGAAGCCCGACTCACAATGCAGTCAAGCAGAAGTTTCAGCAAATTAAGTGCTCATCAGGTCACGGTGACTCCACCAGGCACCTTGCCCTCCCACCAGCTTTCTTCAGTGCATGCTCCCCAGTGCCTGAAGCTTCCAGAGGAATTTTCAAGAAGAAGAGCATCCCCTTCCTCTTCATCAGTGAAGAGAGTCTAGTGAGACAGGTCTCCCCGGATTAGAGTCACTCTTAGGGAATTTTTCCTTCTTTCCCTTCTCTCCACCCCATTTCCACAGTAAGTGTCTGAGTTCCTCAGCAAGCTTTACATAGAAATCAGCAAGAAGGGCAGGCAAGGTTGATCAGCTTTGCACACAGCAGAAGGTGCTAGTGCAGTCATCAAGAATTAACACATCAGTTTCAAACCAGGGACAGAGAGACAGCAAAGATGATACACGACACACACAAATTGCAATTCAGCATCACTGAAAAGACTCCAAGAAGCAGGGCTCCATTGCAGGTGGCACACTGATGCTGTCTTCAAATCAACCACTTCAGATTTATACCCATGCTGCTCATTGCATCCCTTCTTCCCAAGAAAGAATTGCAGCCTGGGATTAGCAACTCCATTTAACACAGAAAAATAAAGTTATAGTAACAGATCATAATCACCTGCAAATCATTAGGAAAAGCTCTTATCAACTTGAGTAAAAAAAAAAGAAATAATTTCAATATATTATTTTTTCTCTATGAATAAGCAACTGGGGTACTAGCTGGGGATATTCTATGGTAAGAGAAGATAATCATCTCATTTTACTGACACCATTAAAACCCAGGGAGCCTTTTCATTGACTAGCTCATTTTCATTTGTTCCAAACAGCCAAATGGCAACAGAAAACCATGTAGCACAGCAGTGACAAAATAGAGTAATTCTGAAGGCAGATTTTACAGATGTAAAAGCCAATAAAGGTTCTTGGGTCTTATTTTCCTCCAACCAGTGTATAAACTTGTCTCTATCAGCCATCTCCAAAGCAAAGGCAAGCTCTTGGGGCTGGTGGTGGAAGTCATAATTGTTAGTTTAACAAAGCTCTGTGTGTAAATCTGATGTGTTATTTATAAAGGTCTCCCATGTAAATATTGATGAGCCAACTGTTCAACTAGATTACTCAGCATACATGTAGAGTATTTGTGAACCAGAAACCTAAAAAGCCTAGCCAACAATTGTTGCATTGTGTTTTATGATATCTCCTCCCTCCATATGGGTCTTCTGGTCCCCCTCTCCTTCCCCTCCTCCCCTTCCTAGCTGCCAGTCACCATGGTTATGTAACCCTCAATGATCACCCCTAGCCTCAGGCTTTACCCCTCCACCCAGAAGCTTCCACCAGAAGCCTCGGGTGATAGGCTGGTCCCTGGGGACTTCCCCCCTGCTTCTCTCCCTACTGGAAATCACCTGAATGACACCCCAGTTCCCACTACCTCATTGGTTAATAGTTTGTTCTTTCCCCTGGTTACCGCCCCAAGTTAAAAAGAGGAGCACACAAGTGCTCCGGGCTTTTAGGACAGACTCCCCTTTGGTGCTATTGTTCTCCGCGCGGATCTACAATAAACCGGACTGCAGTCTACCTCAAGAAGACGGCTCCTTTTGTCTGTTACTGCCGTGTTGTACTTCCCCCCTATTGGCTCAGGCGGGCTTTCGACCCATGAACCATGAGCTCTCACTGACACACGGCCGCGTGGCTACAGAGCGTGGTTTCAGCTGCCAGCTGGTGCCCAGGAACTGAGGTAGCGGTTTCGCCAAGGGGCATCGTGGCAGCTTTGGCGTCCAACGTGCAGCTCTGTTTCCAGAGCATATAACTCCTGCTGTCGGTGTGCAAGACATTACTGGCCATCCAGGTACCCCCAGTGGGAGCAGACCTCGTTTCAGATGTGGCGCTCATGGGTATCCTTTTTCTGGGACGGGATTTTTTAGTGTTCGGTCGCCCTGCTATCACCATGGGGACTAGATTCTTAACTGAACAGAGAGGGGTCTATATTTAGGTTGTGGGAATCCTCGTGGGGGGGTTAGTTTCTGTTAAAAAATGCCAAGTTAAGGATTTAGTTAGATGGCTCTTCCTTCATTTTCCAGAAGATACTACCCCCGAAAATCTAGCTGATGTTTGCTTTTGGGACCGAGTTGGATCTAAACTAACCCAATTAGGAAAGACAGGGGGTAGTGCCGTTGCCAAATTAACATTCTGGGCTTTGCAAATTCGAGCGCTTTTAAAAGAAAAGCGGGAAGTGGAGGAAGACCCATCTCTGTGTGGTTTGTACCCGGTTTTTCCCTCTCCTACCCCTCTACCCTCCCCTGTCATTCCTACACCTGGGATTCAGCGGGGAGCAGCCTGCAGCTCAGCGCGGGGTTGCTACCATCTCCCTGGCTCTCCGCAGAACCCCAGATCCCCCCACCCGGGGAGTCATTGGTACCAGACTCCTTGGGACTTTCCTCGCCCCCTCTGCCCCGAAAATGTACAGCCCCGTCCCAAAAACCTTCAGTTAGGTTTAATATCCCCGGTTCTCCTAAACCCCGAGATGGCCCCGGGGGAAGACGAGACGGATGCCATGTGGAGTTTCCCAGCACTTGCTCCCCTTCCCTAAATGGCGCTGGCGCCACGGGGGGACAAGATGGTGGGGACCACATGGTTTTTCCCGCCATTCACTCTTCTCCGCCCCAGAACCCCCCTCCCCAAAGCCCCAACCCTTTCCTCCTAGCACGACACCCCCCCCAAACCCTGACCACTCCCTTCTCCTAGGCCTGTCTTCCGGCTCCGCACAAGTTGCACACGGCCCTCACCTCTCCCCTGGTTACACCCCTTGTTCCCACGGGGGTAACCCCACCCCGAGCCACCCCTTTGAGGCGGAGCCTTCCCCCTCCTCCCAGCTTGCCCAGCTCCCTGGCCCCTCCCAGCCGGGACCGACTCCCGGTTCCCCTGGCCCCTTTCCTGGTTCCTACGGGGGTGGGGGGGCGGGGGCCGGAAAAGACACTCTAATGCCTGGGAATGGTTTTCCATCACCCCCTGTTCCTTCCCTAAGCCCGTCCAGTCCCCAAAGCACCTTTCTAGTAGCCCCAGTCACATATATCCCCCGTGATGAGGGAGGCTTTCGTGCCGAGTGGACCCCGCTGCCATTCCAAGTCACAAAGAACTTGTGTAGAGCGCAGCGGGAGTCTATTCGGGAGGGCGAGTGCTTCTGGGGAATGCTTGCAGCCACCCTTTCCGCCGACCTCACCCCCACTGACCTCCGCCAGCTGTTCTCCTTTCTCCTGACTCCTACGGAGTTTTTGAGGTGGGAGACAGAGTGGCGGAAGGAGGTCCGGGGTGCCTTATTCCACCTTTGGCAGAACCCTGCCGCTGCAAATGATGCGGGGGGGCATGCTCTCCGTTGACCACTTCTGCGATCAAGCAGAGTGGGCTGACGGGGCGCGACAGCCTGCTGAAATCCCCCAAGCAGCGCTGCGGGAGTCAGTTAGGGTGACGGAAAATGCCTTTCACCAACTCAACCCTAAAGGACAGGTGCTTAATTATCTTAAAATTGTCCAAGCCCCTAACGAACCCTTTCCTGAGTTTGTAGAAAAAGTCCGCAGGTCGGTGGAGCTGCAGGTGAAAGATGAGAGGGCCAGGCAGGAGGTCCTGAGGGAAATTGCCAGCACCAATGCCAACAACAGATGCCGAGCTGCAATCCTCAGCCTTCCTATGAAACCGCAGCCCACTCTCCAAGACATGTTGGAGGTGTGTGAGAAAAAGGTAGACCTCACTCCAACGGAGGAAACATCCCATGACAAACCTGCACCGCAGCCTGGACTAATTAGAAGAGCCTATGCCGCCGGTGCTGAGGCACCACCCCTTCCAGCGCACTCACAGTCATCGTATCACTGCTCAAACAGTGACCGCTGCTTTCTCTGCGGGACTCCGGGATATTGGTGGGGGAAGTGCCTCCTAAAAAACGAGTTCCATCACTTCAAAAAGGAACAGGGCAAGGCCCATAAACTTCAAAAAAACTAGATTATGAGCGCAGCCCCTCCCTGCGCTCTGACACAAATTGGGTGGGCACTGAATTTTCACAGGGAGGGGAAATCCAGCACACGCCCACAAAGGACCTTTTTCCTACCGGACTGGACATTCTTTCAATGGATACACAGCGCATCCGTTATGAAGAACAGCACAGGTGGCCCATCTTAACCACTGTGTCTTGTTTTTCCCCTTTCAGGCTTCAGCTGACAGAACCACTTCATCTTAGGGACTCCAACCACCATCTCATTTCGGTGGTTCCCGAAGATTCAGGTACCTGGAGCCGGCTGCGATGTAAGTACATCGTTGTCGGGGACACAAAGTACACACCCCAGGAGATCACGGTGCTGCCTGGGTTAGTAACATCAGACTCAGGGCAGTTTGTGCTTCCTCTGTATTGTGTCTGCCCACCCGTATTCCTTCCAAAGGGCCAAATCGTTGCCCAAGCCATCCCGGTCCCCAAACCACCATGGGACCGGGAGCAGGCAGAGAGCCTCCGCAGGAAGCTCGTTCCATCTGTATACTGGGCACAGGCCCTTGGGGAGAGTAAGCCCAAGATCACCTGTGGGCTACATTTGTGGGGGGAGCGGTGGACCATACAGGAGCTCCTGGACACAGGGGCAGATGTGACAATCATTCCCGCTCGGGAGTGGCCGTCACATTGGGAATTGCAGAACGCAGCTGGCAGAGAACAGAGCATAGGGGGCATTCAATTCGCTAAACAGTCAAAGAGCGTCGTGCAAATTGAGGGGCCAGACAGGCAATTGGCCTCAATACTCCCGTTCATCTTAGACTTCACTGAACCCCTGTGGGGTAGAGATCTGATGGCCCAGTGGGGGGCAAAAATTTACATTCCTAAGCCCTCCAGTTTTTTCAGGCTGCGGCCACTGAGAAGTGCCCCCCCCAGAAACTGAATTGGCTCACAGATACACCAGTCTGGGTAGAACAGGGGCCGCTAAGCAAACAAAAATTAAAGGCGCTCGAGGAGCTCGTAGAAGAGCAGCTGGTGAAAGGCAACATTGTAGAGACCACGTCCCCGTGGAACTCCCCAGTCTTTGTTATAAAAAAGCCTAACAAAAATAAGTGGTGCCTTCTTCACGACCTCCACAAAATCAATAAAGTGATCGAGGATATGGGGTCTCTTCAACCAGGGATGCCGTCCCCTGTGATGCTCCCGCAAAACTGGAATTTGGCAGTCATTGATATAAAAGATTGTTTCTTTCAAATTCCCCTACACCCCGACGATGCCCCGCGGTTTGCCTTCTCGGTTCCTACCATCAACCAGGAAGCCCCAAGGAAGAGGTACCATTGGAGGGTTTTACCCCAAGGAATGAAGAACAGTCCTGTGATTTGCCAGTGTTATGTCTCTTCCTTGCTGTCCCCCATCTGTGTAGCTGTCGGAGATACCATCATCCTACACTACATGGATGACATCTTGGTGTGTGCTCCCACCGACGATGTGCTTGCCTATGCACTTGACCTCACAGCATCTGTGTTGGTTGCTGCAGGGTTCGAGCTCCAGATGGAGAAGATTCAAAGGATGCCACTTTGGAAGTACTTGGGGCTGCAGATGACACTGAGGACCATTGTTCCTCAGAAATTGGAAATCAAGAACAATGTCCGGACCCTTGCGGATCTCCAACAGCTGTGTGGGTCTTTAAATTGGGTAAGACCATGGCTAGGTATCTCCACCGAGGACGTAGCCTTTTCAATTCATTGGAAGGGGGAGAGAGGCCAAGTTCCCCACGGACTCTTACCCCAGAGGCGGGGAAAGCGCTAGAAAAGGTACAAAGGTACATGTCTGCCATGCAGGCCCATTGCTACAAACCCAGCCTGCCCTTCAGATTCATCATACTGGGTAAACTGCCACACCTCCATGGGGTCATTTTTCAATGGCACACCTCCACCAAGAACAAGGACCAGGGCGAAAGGGACCCTCTTTTGATCATAGAGTGGGTCTTCCTGAGCCACCAGCGGTCCAAAAGAACGACATTGCCACAGGAGTTGATGGCAGACCTGATTCGGAAAGCGCGTCAGCGCATCAGGGAGTTGGCAGGGTGCGATTTTGACATCATCCACGTACCCATTCAATTGACAACGGGCCAATTCACAAAATCAGTGTTAGAACACCTGCTCCAGGAGAACGAGTCCCTGCAGTTTGCATTGGACAGCTACACCGGACAAATTTCAATTCATCGACCGGCCCACAACATTTTCAATTCAGAGGTTCAATTCTCTCTATCATTAAAAAGGGTCCAGAGTAGGCAGCCTCTAAAAGCCCTGACAGTTTTCACAGATGTGTCCGGAGCATCCCACAAGTCAGTTATGACTTGGAGGGATCCTCAAACTGAGAGGTGGGAGGCAGATATTGCCGAGGTTGAAGGATCACCTCAGGTAGCTGAGTTGGCCACTGTCGTCAGGGCCTTTGAGAGGTTCCAGGAACCCTTCAATTTAATAACTGATTCAGCCTATGTAGCTGGTGTAGTGTCCAGAGCCGAGAATGCAGTACTGCAGGAGGTGCCTAACACCGCTCTGTACGAGTTGCTGTCTAGGCTAATAGATCTTGTCTCCTACCAAGAGCAAAAATTCTACGTGATGCATGTCAGATCACACACCAACTTGCTGGGGTTCATCACCGAGGGCAATCGAAGAGCTGATGCCCTGGCAGCCCCGGTCCTTATGACACCACTCCCTGATAAATATGAGCAGGCGAAAGTCAGTCATCATAAGTTCCACCAAAACGCGCCTGGCCTGGTCCGGCAATTCCAACTGACCTGCGATCAGGCCAAGGCCATTGTGACCACATGTCCCCAGTGCCAGAACCACCAGATGCCCGCACTTAGTGCTGGGGCAAACCCCAGAGGTTTACATAGCTGCGAGGTCTGGCAGATGGATGTAACAAAGATCCCCCAGTTTGGCAGACTGAAGGACGTACACATGTCCATAGACACCTTTTCTGGCACGGTCTATGCCTCTGCCCATGCAGGAGAAAAGGCGAAGGATGTCATTAACCACCTCATCCACACCTTCTCCTTGTTGGGGGTTCCAAAGGTTTTAAAAATGGACGATGCCCCAGCGTATGCATCCAAGGAGTTCAGGAGCTTCCTGCAACAATGGGAAGTGGAGCATATCACCGGCATCCCCTACTCCCCGACAGGTCAGGCCATAGTTGAGAGGACCCACCAGAGCCTAAAAAAGATCATCGAGCACCAACAGGCGGTGATGAAGGTGGAATCCCCTCATGTCCAGCTGGCACAGGCATTGTTCACCTATAACTTTTTCAGTTGCACCTTTGAGAACGTGAACCCTCCCATAGTATGTTATTTTAAGAGCAACCCTCAGCTGGAGCTGAAGAAGAGGCCCCCCCGTCCTAATAAAAGATCCTGAGATGTGGCAGCTTCAAGGACCATTCGAGCTAGTAACACGGGGACGGAGGTATGTATGTTTTGCCACTCCTACAGGGTTAAGATGGGTTCCTGTAAAATGGGTGCGCCCATACATCGCCAAGCCAACTCGAGCCACACTAGTCCAGCAGGTGGAGGATGTCTGCTGGAGGAGGAAGAAACGGACCTATTCTATTTAGTTTGCCGCCATTAACCTTTTTCAGTTTTATGTTACAGCCTCAGCCTGAGACCCTAGGCGGGAAGATCAACCCCGGGTAGAGACAGCTCCCACCTGTCAGCAATGATTTGGGGACACCTACCTGAACTCCGAATTCCCCCCCTGGACCAAGTTTAATTCATTTTAACAAGAGACTCTTGTTCTGTTTTGGTTTTGTTTAATATGTAAAAGGAGGAGTTGTTGCATTGTGTTTTATGATATCTCCTCCCCCCATATGGGTCTTCTGGTCCCCCTTTCCTTCCCCTCCTCCCCTTCCTAGCTGCCAATCACCCTGGTTATGTAACCCTCAATGGTCACCCCTAGCCTCAGGCTTTACCCCTCCACCCAGAAGCTTCCACCAGAAGCCTCAGGTGATAGGCTGGTCCCTGGGGACTTCCCCCCTGCTTCTCTCCCTACTGGAAATCACCTGAATGACACCCCAGTTCCCACTACCTCATTGGTTAATAGTTTGTTCTTTCCCCTGGTTACCGCCCCAAGTTAAAAAGAGGAGCACACAATTGCTCCGGGCTTTTTGGGGCAGACTTCCCTTCGGTGCTATTGTTCCCTGCGCGGATCTACAATAAACCGGACTGCAGTCTACCTCAAGAAGACAGCTCCTTTCGTCTGTTACTGCCGTATTGTACTTCCCCCCTATTGGCTCAGGCGGGCTTTCGACCCACGAACCATGAGCTCTCGCCGACGCATGGATGCGTGGCTATAGAGCGTGGTTTCGGCTGCCAGCCGGTGCCCAGGAACTGAGGTAGTGGTTTCGCCAAGGGGCATCGCGGCAAACCATGAAACTAGCTGGATAAGAAAATACACCCTTTATGGCCTGGAGGACTGCAGTTGCAATTCCGCAACAGAAGCAGTATCAGTGTCAAGACAGATCTCAACAATCAGCTCTTTGTTTCCTACAACTCTATGTCCCATCTTTACCAAGAAAATTTGCATTTTAAAAATATAAACATATATGAGTGCTCAAATTGGTTACTTTGCCCTAGAAATCTTGATGTCTCCCTACTCTCATTTAGTTTTTGAGTCTGGAAGCCATTGGTCCTTATGTTCTTCTCCAAGGTCCAACTGCAAGTGGACTATAGTCCACAGGTTTGTACCTTTGTATGCTGTCCACAAAAATCATATATAGAAGTCAAAGCTGAATGAATGAAAGAACAGAGAAAGGAAAAAAGGGTGGTTTGTGGCCGAAGGAAGAGCTAAAATTTTCTTCCCCTTCTGTAGAACTGCAACATAACATTAGGAAGACTAATTCACAACCTGCAAGTATTATATATCCTCCACGTCATTCTGAAAGACCATTACAATTTGCATTTATGTCTCCACAATAGAGAAAAAGAGTAAGAAGCTGAAACGCTGCTTCAGGTCATTGGTAATGACCATATGCATGTGAACAGTCCAAAAGGAATAGAATGTCTTAACTCAAAGGTCTACCAAATCTGGAGCTCCAAGTTTGTGGTGACTGAAAAGGAAGACTCTTCAAGATGTGATTCACCATGACTGAATATCAGAGGCTGACACTCCAGGTGATGGAGTCATATTATCAGCTCCAGATGAGTAGAGGAAAAGTTTAGATGTAGTATCAGATAATTCAGGATGTGGTTTTTGTTTAAAACCTAACTACAGTCATGGGAGTGTGGAGATGGAGAAAATGGAGCTGTTAAAATTTGCCAGTTCTCCAAAACCATTACATTCTGCAGAGATAGCTTATTTTTTCATTAAGTTTTGGCAAAATTCAACCTCAAGTTCAATTGAAATGTGTCTTTTGTTCCAAGTGTCTTACCTGGGTCCTAGCGAGATGATCTCTTCTATTGTATGGAATACAGAGAGCCCAACACCCGATGTAACCTTCAACCCACATTTCTTTCCTTTCTGAAGCAGAATCATTTTCTTCTCCTTCCTTTGCCCTTTTTTCTTAATTCTTTCCTGCCTCCAACACACCCCTCAGCAGAAATACTACACTAGGACTAATACCAAATAAATTGTTTATATGTCTCCTGCCTATTTTTTGTGGAAATGCAGAAACAAGACAATTCCTCATCTCTTTGACAGTGTCAATAATTTTACATAGTTTTCTCACTAGTGTGTGGCAGCAAGGGGAGATGCTTTGATGAATAAATGGGCATTTTGCCCTAGTTTTATAGAGGTTTGATGTTAGGACCTGACAAGAACTACTTGAACACTTCAAACACCTTTCCTTCTCTTTTTTTAACCCCTCCATCTAGCCCATGCCTTGTGATGATAGTAATAGCCTTTTTTGAACTCCTTCTGCTACCCTATTTCTTCCACTCTGGAGGGCTTTTCTACAAATTACAATGTCTTGTGATAGTTATTTTGTTAACCATATATCAGAGCTAACATTAACTGTATATACACAGTACTTTACCACTATCTGGTGCATAATTGTTTAGTATCCTCTGACCCTCTGCATAACAGAGGCTGTTAAATGCAGATCTGGCATCGACCTTGTCTTTTTTTAAACAATC
Source organism: Chloebia gouldiae (assembly GCA_003676055.1). Classification (NCBI taxonomy): domain Eukaryota; kingdom Metazoa; phylum Chordata; class Aves; order Passeriformes; family Passeridae; genus Chloebia; species Chloebia gouldiae. Next base: position 4,133,670 of record QUSF01000040.1, read on the forward strand.
TTTGTGCTTCCACTAAACTGTTTTGAGGATTTTTCTTGTCACAGAACCAGCTTGTCGTGTTAATTCCTTTCACGGGCATGTAAGAGAACACTTCTTTCCTTCTCTATAGCCCTGGTGCTCAGGCCCCTGGTCTCCCTTCACACCTGCAGTGCTATTGCAATCTCCCTCTGAGGCAGCTGCTTCCCACTGCTTTCACCTGGGGTACTGAAGACCTGCTCCACAAGACTGGAGATTTAGTAGCATACAGAGAACTTTTATCTTCTAGTGATGCAGTAGTACACTGGACCATTCTCCATTGCCTTTTTTTAATAAACCTCTTTAAGAAAACTGTACTACAGCTTTTGTGGTAACTTTTGTCCAGAGATTCTCAGGAAATTAATTTCATTTCCTTCAGTGGAGATTTTGGCTTATCAAAATAAAGTCAAATCCTTCAGGTTTTCCCCTTATGCTAGGGAAAGCTGAGCATTAAAACCCCAAACAAATAACAGTTTAATACATTACACAACAGGCAAGCAGGCATTGCCAAGGTCTAAAATGAAGAATGTTTGCAACTTTATTATTGAGACTTTCTTTCTCTTCTTTATGCCTGTATTCTGAAGACTTTCCTATAAACAAAGGGACCCAGCCAGACCAAAGGGTACCTTTCCCCTGAAACAGAAGATTAAATGTAAATCCTGAATGGCAGATCCTTAAAACATGGAGAGGAGATTGTCTAAAGACTTAGTAGCTATTGTATTTTTATTTGTTCTAGGTTTAAGAGGAAGAAGGTCACTTCTTGGGTAAATTAATACAAAATTTTCTACTCATATTATGTTTAAAATCATCTCCCTAATTTTAAGGATTCAATTCACTTCTGATTGAAAATTCATTTCTTCATTTGTTCTCATTTGCCACTATTTTCCGCTGAGGAATGTAATACACCTTGGCAACGGATGGGCAATTGTATGCTACTGAACACAGATTTTATGAGCTTAGAAAGTTGGGACTTAAGGTGCAGCTAAAAGAATAAATCCATTGGCTGTCAGTAATTAGTATATTCATAGTATATTGTTGCATGGTTGAGGCAGTAAAAACCTAAAGATTATGCCTTCACTAGAAAAAAAAACAGAAGTGTCAGAAGGAAATAACTAGTAAGCCACATCTACATTACTTAAAATCTAAAGGGCCTAGGCATCTTTAGATTTTGTTGTTTATAGGTAAATAAAGTGAGTGTTGTGTCCCAAACTAGTGGAACACACCTGACACCTAACTAACCTTGGGAAACTGAAGTGAGCAAATCTACACTAAAATTAACACTGTGCTGGCAATGAAGACAAAAGTCTGAGTAGTGCACAACGAAAATAAGATATCAAATTCTCAGATTTATATGGAGAGCCCCTCTGAATTGCAGCTTGGTGGACACAAGCTGATTTGCCTGGATGGCAAACAAAGATTTTTTTCTTTTCTCTCTTGGGCTGCTCCAGACATGGATTCCCTTCCTGATCTGATGTCTTGAAATGGTCCAGCTCTTGGATGGTTCCCTGCACTCAGAGGAGGGGCATTACACCATCCATGGGCAGAGGGCCATGCTGGAGGAACAGCTTCCTCATAGAATCACACAAAGGTCAAAACAAAGCCAATGTATTTATTTTCTAAAAAAAATAGTGGATAATGTTTTAGATAGGGTGTTAAGTAGCAGAGATTTAATTCTTATCTTGGCACACAGCTTCAATTTAGATATGTAAATATCTGTCTTTGAACTGGAGAAGTAAATCAGGGGTGCTGGTTCTCTTGATGGGGTGATGTCATACTTCATATTACATTCTTATTTCCTGTTGGTGCTTTCCCAGACCAGGCACACACTGAATCTGACTATTGTTAAGCTCCATGTGACTGGTGAGCAAGACAGCCAGAGAGTAGGTTGAACTTCTATTTTTGTTTTGCCTCCTTAAATCGACTCTGACACACTAACATAAATAAGCATAAATATTTCCAGAAAGCTGCATTTTCAGGGCTTTTTCCCCTAATACAAGGAGAGCAAGTTATTATCGTGTCAATGAGCAAACCAGAACACCCACAGCCATTTGTTCAGAGCAGCTTCCTGCCACAACCATGCAGCACATGCTCAAAACGACAGCCGAGCTTGAGGAGGCACACACAGAACCCAGAGCACCAGCTTCTGCTTCCAGGTGGCTCTGGCAGCCCAGCAGGACACCATGACCATACTCCCCAGCTGCCTCCTCTCCTCGACCCCTCTTTATCCCTCCTCTCCCTGCAGGGAGATGCAGCAGGCATGCAGCCAGTTCTGAACCTAGCGTCAGGAAACAATTCCTTTGTTTACACCCACAGAACCAGGCTAATGTGAAGCATGCTCAGCTTTGAAACTATCAGGAAGCACAAAGTGGAGCCAGCCATAGAAGAAAGACCCCCAAACCCAAGGATGAAAAGAATTTTGACTTCAAATCCACAGCATAGAGATGAATAAAAATCCCAGAAAAACACCCTGTATTAGTGTGCAGCCTCCCCTCCTAAATATAAGTCAGGACAGAATGCATCTCCCTCCTGAAGCTTTGCTAATTTGAGTAGTTTTGCAAGATGGAAGATTTAGAGGTAGGGAGAGTTAGCAAATTTTGCATCTCCACTATGCCAGAAATTTTCCTAGAAGCGGGAGACTTTGTACCGTATCCTCAGCTTGAGAACATATTTTAAAAAATATTATGTGGCCAACAAAATCAAATCCATGCACAGTGCCAGTAGATGCAGAGAAACTGTTTTGTAGATGCAAACATGTTCATCAGTGTGCTGCAGTGCTGAAAAGCTTCAAGTTGCGTGAGAAGGGAGGAAAATCAGCTCCAGAAGAACAAAACAGTTACATATTGTCAGCAGTCAATGCTAGTGCAGTCTGTCTTGGTGAGACTTTTCTTCTTCACGGCAGGGTAGGGTAACAGAAAATTTGTATCTGGAAAAAGAGTAGAAAGAGAGCTACTGGCTTGTGCCGGACAGGAATTTCTCCAGCAGCACTGAGAGACTCATTAGAATTTTTCCCATGACACACCACAAAAGATGGCTGGAGAAAACAAAGTGAGGTGCTGGAGCTCAGTATATTTCTTTGTCCTTGAGAAGCCTTGCCCTGCTGAATCTCACGGGCTAATGCATGCATAATTTGAGGCAGCTGATTAAGTTTATTGTGTTCCTGACTAAGTCGAGAGGAGTGAGGAAGGGAGGGAGGGAAGAAAAACAGAGTTGGCTTTAATTAAAGCTCGGCAATTGTCTTTAATATTTACATAGTTTGCTATCATTATTGATCCTGATTGGAAGCTTAAGATGCACAGAAGAAAATGACACACTGGAAGTCCCTAGTTGAGGAAAAAAAAAAGGGGCAACAACTTCCCCTTCCCCCATCACTCCCAGCCAAATCAAAAGCCACAGAAGAGGAATTGTGCCGAAGCTCTCCATAAAGCTCAGGGCTCTGCATGGGCTCAAGGCAGCACAGCTCCTTTCACGCACCACTGAGCTGCGAGGGGATGGCTGCACTGGCAGGGACCGGAGCACCCTCTGGCTTCACATGCATGGTCGGATGTGAGCTGTTCCTCTTGTGCGGGGCTGGACACACAGAAGAGGCTGGGAGAGCGCTACACTTGCTGAGGGTGTCTGGTGCTGTTTCCTAGATTTAACTGAGAAGTTCCCCATGAGGAGAAGCCCACAATCTCCACAGGAGAAGGAAGCAATGGCACCGCAGAGGACAGTAATTGTTTCTTTAAGATCCATTACACCAGTATCAGATGTAAGGAGTTCTTCATATAGGAGGGCTACACGTAGTTCTATCGGAAATGATAGAACTGTCAGTGTTTCTCAGTTTAAAAAGAGTGACAAGTCTAGATATGAATCCAAGATGGGAACCTCCTACAGCCTGGGATGTGCTGCAGTCTGGGTCCAAGTGCTATATTTCAGAGCTCCCTCTGCAGTGTCCTGGGCTGCAGGAACAGATCTCCTGATGGTTCCATGCAGATGCTCATAACTGCTTGCCCGTGCAGCATATGTAGCTCCCAAAGAGATGTTTAAAGTGCCTGTGTGAGGTCCATTTTGATTTGGGATTGCAGATATTTTGTTTGCAATTACATGCAAAGGCAGGCCAGTTCTGCTCTCATTAATGCTGCAACCACTTGGAATGGAAAATATGCATTGCAGTATCCCTTGTGGAAAACTCCCTTCAGATTTCTCATAACTTCCCTTCACAGAAAATAATAAATAAGAAGAGTTTATGATTTACCACATATATTGATTTACCAGACCGTGCCTTGTGGCAAGCACATTTCTCTCACTCTTAGGATTTTTCCTAGAGGTGCACAGAGAGAAATGGAAGAGAAAACAATTTCTATTTCTGCTCCCTCTTTTTCCTATGTGGAATGTGTTTGGAGAATTGTTTACCTGGAGTGAGTGCTTGATTGGATTCTGGTGAGGATTGTTTGAGCCTGATGGCCAATCCAATCCACCTGTGTCTGGACTCACACAAGCAGGGTCACGAGTTAGTTAGATGAGAGTTAGAGTAGGAGAAAGTAGTATGTAGTTTTTAGTATCTTCCTTTTATATAGTATATTGATGTATTTTATCATAATTATAATAAAGAAATAATTGAGCCTTCTGAACTGAGTCAGACATTGTCACTTCTTCCCACTGGGTTTGCCTGCATCCACAACAAGTGGTGACCCCGAACGTGGGATGAAGAACCAGGACCTGGATCGGTCCACAGCCGTGATTTAACACGGCAAAGGAGGTGAACCCTCTTGAAAAGGCTTGCCCGAAGTCCCTGCGAGGGATCGGGGAAGGTAAGACACCGTGGGAACCCTCTCGATAGGACCAGGTGCAGCCCCGAGCAGTTTGCCATAATCGGATGCCTTTGCCTGCCTTTGAAAAGGTACTGATCTTCTGATTATAATACTGCCCTGACCTGGGGTGGACTTTAACTTTGGGTAGAGATGTCTGATGACCTGAACCCTCTTTGGTATCGTGATGATCTGTTTATATTTGCCCTCTGGAAAGATTTGCTTCGGAGCCATGGAGAGACTGTGTCCGACCATGATTTGTGGGAATTTCTTGAATTTGCATATGCTCATGTTTTTTTCGGTTTTTCTACTTCCGTGAAACCACAGGCTTGGAAATCTCTGTATTTCTTTGTCAGGGAAAGCTCCATACGAGATTTCCCACACTGTCGACACGGGGTGCTTTATTGTAAGATTTTTCTGATCGTCCGCAGCTGGTACCCAGTGGAGACGTTTGAAGAGCTGTGGTGGGAGTCCCCAGCACCCCGCATAAACCCTTTAGATCCCCCGCCACGGCCGATCAGGGATGAGCTTGATGAAGAATTGTTGCTCCGCGAGCCCCCCCTTCTGACCTTTTGTCTGGCGTTCAAAGGTTCTTCTGCCTCCTTGCGAGGGAAACTTCCTCTCACAGAGCGTGGGCCCCCCGTTTTCCCCTCGGAGGAGATGGAGCCGCTCCCAGCCCCAGCGGAGCCGGAGACAACGCCTCCCTTGCCGGTCTGCCCGCCCGCAGCCGTGCTGCTCCCTCCTCTGCCCCAGCCAGAGCTGAGAGAAACACCCGCTGAGGAGACGCCGCTGCCACCTCCTCCCACTCTGGACGTGCAGCCAGGGCCCGCGTCAGGGCCGGTCTCGGAGCTGGCGGCCCCACCAGAGCCGGTCTTGGAGCCGGTGGCCACACTTCCGGCAGCAACAGAGGCGCCTCCAGGCCCTCGCGCCGGCCCAGAGCCTGTTCCCAGTGCAAGCTGTGATGCTGGAGCAGACCCCCAGCCACACGCCCCGCTGCTGGCGGAGCCCACTCCACCGCCTTTGGAAAGCAGCGCCCCTGCCCCGCCGCCTCCAGTCAGCTCGGCGTCCCCTCCCAGCCAACCTGGGGCTGGCGCTGCCTGGCAGCTGTTTGCGGCTGCCGCGAAAGTGAAAATTGTGAAGTTTAGTGCCTTTCTGGGGAACAGCGTTTTGCTCTGTCCTAGTTTGGCATGGGTGGGGCATTTTTGCCGGGGCTCGGAGCTCCTCGCCCCTCCCGATTGCATTTGGGCGGCAGGGGGGATAAGTTCTGGGAATGCTGCCACTGGCCTTGCGGCCGGAGGAGATGGGGCGGCTGGTGGAGCTGCGTGCCGGCCCAGCCGTGCCGCAGATCCTGAGAATCAACAATTTTATGGGGAAAACACCTTCTCTGCTGAGCCCTGGGGCAGTTCTTGTGCCGTGCTCCCATTTGAGGGGCGGGCTGTGCAGATGAAGGCCCCACCTCGCTGGTTGGGCTGGAGTTCCTTGGCCCGGCCCCCAGAGCCTGGGCCCCCACCTTGGCTGTCACCGGGTCTGGGCTCCTCAGCCCAGCCCCCCAGCCCTGGGCCCCCGTGTCCCCCAAGGCCGAGTTTGGGATCTGTGTTCCGCCCGCATAGACCGGGGCCCCCTGCTTGCTGGGCATTCTGATTCCAAGATTTGAAGAGAAAAAAAATAATTTAAATTAGTTTTAAGATTAGTTAAATAGAGATGGTTGAAAAAAATAAGAAACAAGATAGAAAGTTGTTGATTTCAGAGCTTTGGCCATGGCATTTCAGAGATTTTCTGAGTTTGAATTGATGATTGTTTTTTTTTTTCTTTTTGCACGGGAAAGGTGTTTTGGTATTTGATAATTATATGATGTCACATTTGGTGGTTTGTTTTTTTTCTTATGGGTTTGTTCATTGTTGTTTGGACTTTCTTCAGTTGTTCTGTTTCAGGATTGAAAAGGATTTTTAAAGATGTCAAGATTAACATCTCCAGTCGATGGACACCTTCTCCTGAGACTCAGCTGTTTGGACTTTGAGCCTTGAGCATTCTTTTCATTGTTGTTTGGGTTTTTATATTTTACATTTTGGTTTAGAGATTTGATAGATGTTTTTGCAGGTAAAGGATTTCTTTGAACATTCCACATCAGTGTTTGATTTGGCTTCTGATTGATAATTAGCAAGTTGATAAGGGGACCTCTTGAGATGTTTTGTTTTCTTTTTGCAAGGGTCCTGCAGAAGAATTGCAAATGCAGATTTTTATTTTTTTATTTATACGGAAAGGGCGATATGTGGCAAGCACATTTGTCTCACTCTTAGGATTTTTCCTAGAGGTGCACAGAGAGAAATGGAAGAGAAAACAATTTCTATTTCTGCTCCTTGTTTTTCCTATGTGGAATGTGTTTGGAGAATTGTTTACCTGGAGTGCGTGCTTGATTGGATTCTGGTGAGGATTGTTTGAGCCTGATGGCCAATCCAATCCACCTGTGTCTGGACTCTCACAAGCAGGGTCATGAGTTAGTTAGATTAGAGTTAGAGTAGGAGAAAGTAGTATGTAGTTTTTAGTATCTTCCTTTTATATAGTATATTGATGTATTTTATCATAATTATAATAAAGAAATAATTGAGCCTTCTGAACTGAGTCAGACATCGTCACTTCTTCCCACTGGGTTCTCCTGCATCCACAACACATCAGCAGCTCTGCTGTGACATGCACATGAGCATAAATCCCAATGGAGAGATGCAGATACAGAAAGCACGGAGCTACAACAGGGGCAGACTCTGTTTTATCCAAACTTCACTTAGACCTCCTTAATTGGGACATTGTTGAGAGGAGTAGGCTCAGAGACCGTGCAGTAAATGACCAGTCTAAGAATAGCTTTAGAGATATGGGAAACAAGCTATTCTCAGAGCTATTCTAGAACAGTTGGCTACTTTCAGGCTCTTGTCTTGTTTCCTTTACTTATCTACTGTATTTTTAGTTTTTACTTTGAGAAATCCACACCACATAATTCCAGAGAGTCATAAAGGAAATAAAGGATTAAAGGCCTTTTGCAGCACACATGGCATACAGCTTTTTATGGCACAGATGTTGAAGAGGTTCTTGGAACTGTGTCTGCACCTGACCATGTTATTCATCAAAAGATAAACCTTGAGATTCTTGCTTAATTTACACTGAATTGCTGTAATGCCAAAAGGAATTTCACAGCAGTGAGATCTACGTGAAAACCAAGGCCAGTGGCAAGAACATTGCTTGGAATCAAACAATGCCTCTAGTCCTGATTCTGCCACTTTCATGCAGCTATCACTTTTGCAGATGACTTTAGCTGCTCTTGCTCTCCTTGTTTGTAAAATGAATGGTAACTTTGTCCCTCAAAAAGTATTTTGGAATTTACCTTAGCACTGAAATTCTAATTTCCTGGTGTGTCCCTACAGGGCAATATGTTCTCAGTGACTGAAAAGCCAGCTCCTCACAAGAGGTAAGTAATATCATCACCAGACTTTTCAAGCTCTGCAATCAATGATGACTTTTCTGAAAACCAATGACAGAAGGTGGACCTGAATAAAAATGACATAATTTAGCCTTAGGAAGCACACAGACTTGACAAAAAAATTAAAATCAAGAAGGCTTATGGATTTTAATGACTGCATAATTTTTAGAGCTGCTCTGTGGGATTTAATAGTAATTTAAAAAGGGTGGTTAAAACTGCCACATTGAATATGCAATTGCTTATTGCATTTAAAGGGTGTTTATTTTAAAATTGTTTCTATTGATCTCATTCAATCTTGTTATGATCACTCTTGGGCTGGTCCTTCCTTCTTTTATAAGGGGCTTCCATGAAGACCAGGCTGACCCTGTAGGTGACATCCATTAAAAAGGGTCAGTTGTTTTGAAATATAGAGAAAGAAATAATGAGAAAGCCCAGCTCACAGGGAGGGGGTAGCACCAACACTCCACCTCCGGTTATCTCCAGCCAATAACGCTGTGTAGTGATGAGGTAATGCTTGCATTCAGTGCTCCAGGCAGCGCTTCGGTGGTTTGTAATTCTCCTTAAAGGAGACGAAACTGGAAGGCTTCCCGGTCTGTTCTGCTTGCGCAAATGAGCATTTGAATCCAGATCTTTACAGTAACAGGGAAAGGGGGCAGTGGGGAAGTGTGCCAGTGCTCAAGCTTCTTTTCCCTTCCGTCTTTTGTAACACATAAGTGACTTTGAAGTGTTTTACTCATGCAAGTTAAACAAAACCTAAGCAGGTTACTGCTGTAGACAAATCCCAGGATGGACTGGTTCCAAAGGCTTCTGAGTAAATTTAGGAAATTGTAGTTTTTATATCACTCATAAACCAGTTCACTCGCCTTTCATCATCCCAATGGAACAAAGGTAAAAACCAAAACAAAAGAAAAAAATGGTGACTCAATGTTTAAAACATTATCAGCAGGGGAAAGACCACAGAAACAGCTTTGTTTTCCTCAGCCTGTGCATTCTGCATGCATTTCAGTTATGCCTGCCTATTTCCTTTGACAGAAGGAACAGCTCCTCCCGTTGAAGCCAGTGCTGCCACCAAATGCAGTTGGTGGATGGGGTGGGCTCCGCTCCTGAAACAAGAGAGTACTGTCAGCTGAACCTTGAAAGCAGATTGCGTATTACAGACAACATTTTGGGAGGAAGGCAGTGATTCCCCTCTTCACACTTAGGTCCCAGGCTGCTTCTGTAGGCTTCTAAAAGTGGAAGGCAGCACCTTCTTACCAGCTGAAGATTCTTGGTGAGAAGTCAGGGCAAGGAAAGGAGGGGTTGTGCCCAACAAGCCTGATCCCAACCATCACTGAAATCCCCCTGACTGTACCCAGAGCAAAAGCCATCCTGGTGGCATTTCCCCATCACTCTCATGACTCAGTGATTTAAGAGAATGATTTGAAATGGATTAACTGCCCTCTGTACTTGCACATCACCATAATTGTTCTTGGCTGGCCAAATGTTTTTAAGTGCTCATTTTTCTGCTACAAAAAGTATTTTTCCCTTCAATCAAGTGCAGTTACCCCCACCATCTCTCTTAATTGTTGTATTTCCATAAGATATATTCCCTAGGGTCATTCTTGCCAATATAATTGGAATTTTTTAGGGGATTATATTTTGAAGCTGACATCCATCTTTCATCTGCAGCAAGCCCATGTTAAAACTTCATGGACAAGAATGTTGGCATGGCTAATGGGCATGGGGGAAGAGGGGGGAAATGGAGATCCAGAAACACACATGTGAATAGCAGTTCTGCCTCTTGAACTGGAGCCAAAACTCCACAGATGCTCAGCTGGATGAGTCCATGTGGAGCTTCTGGGGCTGGGAGTCATGGAAATGTTACTAATTTTTGAGGTGACTTCCAGTGTAATTGCTGGAGTATCCCCTTTTCTTTATCTCAGCAGGAGTTACAGTGGGAGACCAGAGATACATAGCTTGGATGTTATTTTACTGTACTGGCAAGGGCAGTGGGAAATCAAAATCTGCTGGCACTTTACACAGCTCTCAGCTCCAGTGTGATCAGGAGGAATCAAAGAAGTGGGAGCGTGTTCCCTCTTGGCAGCACATGTGCTTCAGCGCACCCACATACACAGATAAAAGTCTAGTGAAAAGAATGGAATGAACATGAACTTAAGGAAAACCTGGCTCCTGTGTGGAGTCACAGGAGCCCTTCTCCTTAAAGGCAGGAAATGCATTTTCTTTCTACATCACATTTTGAGAAGATTCAAACATAAGAGACAAAACAGTTTTTGTAAAAGAAAAAGAAAAAAAAAAGAAAAAGGACTCACTATGTTCAATTGACCTTGAAAAATGAATTTGAACTGGTCTTTGATTTATCTCAAATGCACATTACAGTAGGCTTTTAAATGTCCGTGTTCTTTCTCTCTGTAGTCAGCTTGATAAAATATGTTTTCATTGCACAGGGGTCCCTCCCTTGCCTCTTCCCTTTCTTCTCATATGATAGAAAAGGAATTTGTTTTAGAAAAGGACTTATCTCCACTACATTACTGTAATGCTTACCTCCTCTGCACTAAACAACACTGCATGAGTGTGCAGAGCCATGACAAAGATGCTCTTCCAAGTGTTCACTGATATCTAAGTTGCAACACTCAGCACTGAACATTGGTGAAGATACTTGTCCATCCACTCCTGGGGGTCCTGTTCTGTAAAAGAACTCTGCTTTCACATTTTTGTTGTCTCTGCAGGAACAGCCATGTGCTAATGCAAGGATGGTTTAGCTTATCTGAGTTGGAGTTGGTTATCAAAAGCCACCTGAAAAATAAAAGCTGAAGAATAAAGACTCAACTCTCTATTCCTGCCTGTTAGGTTACTATTTAACTTGATCCTTATTCCTGAAGGATTGTCCAGAAGGAAAACTTATTTCTCCATGCTGCAGAAAGAGTAGAGAAGAATGAAAGTACATTGCAGAGTGGGAACATCTGAAATTTTCCTTGCTTCCAGCAGCCTGGAAAGGAACACACCTAGCCTCTAAAGTGCAGAATTGGGTCCTGATTTTAATGCTTCGCAATTGTTACAGGTTTTTAAACCAGCAGATCTGTACCAGCTCATGGATGGACATGTGGACAATACCCTGATCAGCTCAGAAACTGTCACTCAACCCATATAGATGTGCCAGTATGACATTTGATTTGGGCCTGTGTTTGGGTTAAATTTTTATGTTCAAGAGTGATTCCTCCTACAGGGGAATACTGTGAATAAAACCTGATGGTAACGGAGTCTGATCCTTGGATCATCTACAGGTATTTAAAACTTTAATTTTGAGGAACTGCAAAAACTGTCACTTCTGTGGGAGGAGGAGAGGAAACAAAATCAGTCATGACCAAGAGGGGAACATCTAGAAGAAAAAGAGATATCTTTTTTTGACAAAGTGGTGAGATAACAACTAAGTCACCCAAGCCAAGAGAGTCAAAATATATACAAGCTGTCACGAGAAAATAGTGCTCAGATGAAGGAGGATGGTATACAGACATCTAGTTTGCATGAAGAAGGATAGACATATGGAAAGGGGAAAAAGACTCTCCAAAAGAAGGCGAAAGAGCAAATAAAGAGTGATCGGAAGCAGTGAAGTATGTTTGTTTGTTATTGAGGGGCAAAGAAAGCATGCACCTGACAATCTGGAGTACATCACTTTGAGGATGACCTACTGTACCTTAGTGGAACCAGCTATCCTCTCAGCTCCTGATGGTAAGGAGTTCTTTACAAAGGCAAGCAACATCATTAATGGCTTTGACCTTCTCACATAAAAGAAGATAAGTTGCATCACTACCACCACAACTGCCTTCTTGAAGAAGAGTTGGCTATGACTTTCTCAATTCAGAAGGAAAATAAGAAATTTTGATATAGGAAAGAGGCTTCTCAGGCTTGAAAGAACATGCAACTTTAGGATAGGCAATGCAGCTTCTATAAAAGGGATTTTCAAGGGGTTAAAGAGTAGGGTGCAGGTAGGATATGGCACAGGAAGGAACCAGGGATATTTATTAGCAAGGAAATGGCCATTGGCAGAGAGACTAAGACATCACAGTGAGAAGGAAGAATAACAAATCCTAGTCACCAGCTGTTCTCTGTGCGACTATAAGCAGGCTATAGCTGCAGTGCCTTTCTCATCCCATTATCCTGAGGAAAATAGTTCCCCCACTCAACACAGCTTTATGTGTCCATTACATAAAGAGGGAACAGTCATACCCTATCACAGCTCTCTATCACATCTGCATTCAACATCAGGACTACAAAGTCTCATATTTCATTTATCTGACCTACAAAAAACCCCAAGCATTTTAGCTCTATTACAAGTGTATCTTTCTGTCCTTACTTCATATAAGTACTTTTGTCACTAGTGACAACATCTTTTTTTTCTCCACATACCTTCAGCACTAAGTGCTGATGTAAAAGCACCTCTTCAGAGTCTGTTCACCATGTGCTACACTACGTCTATGCTTTCCATCAGCAAAACAATCTACCTACTGAGATTCTTTGCTCTGCAGAGGCAACTATCACACCCTTGAAAGAAGACGAGATAACACTAAAAGGAAAAGTAACTGATGAGTGGAATCTCAGTGACCACAGAAACTAGATGTCTGAAAATGAGACACACTGACCTGGTTTTCTAAACAGAGACATCATCATTCATCTTGACTAATGATCTGGGTGCCACAAAATGAGCAGACCCTGGGATTCAGCTGCACTGAATAACCTCTAGTGCAAGCTGCACAAATAGGTAAACATCACCTGGTGAAGAGGAAACAGGCTTAGCAAGAACAGTAGAAGTTGCCTATGTTTGTTACATGAGACATGGAAACAAACAACATTTATTTAAATGCTGCAGACAAGAGGTCTTTCAAAATTCCTAAAACAACCATCTCTGTTTACTGTTTTTACAAGTCACCTCATGGAAGACTGAAATTGAAACATGGTTCCCTAAAAACCTCTCTGCTCATCATTTAACTGCCCTCACTTTGCTGGGTTGTAACACTGGGGATCACTTTGAGATCAGAGGAGGACATTTGTGCTTTGTGCCAGCAGCAAGTGGTTTTTTACTGGGACACATTTGAGTGGCACAACTTAATGGCCCTGCAAACTTTGCCAAGGCAAAAGAATCAGCCACTGACACAAAAAGCAAGAACAACTGTCACCAGAATTTTTAGTTCTTAAAAGTGATATGAGACTATTAAAAAATTTGTACATTTGTAAGCTTCACTGCACTGGTGAGCTATTACTACCTACTACAACTCAGGTGGCTGGAAGATGGACTAGCTCCTAGGATTTCAGGACATGCAGCAGCATGTTAAAGGAACTTACATTAATGTTAATGGAAAAGTTTTTATTATCTTCAGTAGTATGGACACAGTCCTATAAGTAAGGACAAGCAAAGGACAATAGCCAATCAGTTTGAATCCATGGGAAGAAGCAACAAACAGAATGTGATACTCAAACTGCAGACTGGCCAGAGAGAGAGCCATATCTGTCCTGCAGGGGAAAAACATTCATCTGAGATTCAGATTATTAAGAACATAAGGCATGAGTAATATAGGATTATTTATCCCAACTGTTACATTCATTCCTGTTCCAAAGGAAGGAAGTAAAACCAGCAACTGATAATGTTTGGAATTTTTATGGCATTGCTCATTTCAAATTAAAAACAGACATTTAAACATTTTGGTACAAAGGATAATTTATACAGTTGTCACTGAACCACTGAATTGCAGCCTCCTCAAGAATAATGGTGTTTGAAGTGGCAGAGGCAAAAAGTGGGCTTGGTGAAAAGATGGTGAAACAGATAGCTGTTTCAATGAACAATGTCAGGAAGTGCCCTGTGACTGCACAGGACTGGGAGGCCCTCTTCACCTAAGCTAGCATCCAGAAGACACCTGCACAATACACCACTGGCCTCAGCTTCCCTGTGGAGGAGGGGGGTTGAGTCACAAAAAATGAAAGGTATTTTTTTCTGAAATAGCTCCTTCCTGCAGATATAGCTCCTAAGCACTAGGAGGACATGAAGGAGGGACAGGCTTAAGTAGCATCCAGGTACAGAATTTGGGATTGCCAAACCAGAATAGGTACTTCTCAAGCGACCTCAATGTGTGATCAAGGCCTCCTGTGATTTTTATGTGCACAATACAAAGGCAGTGATTGTCTCTTTCTTAATAATTGGCACATTACACTTATCAGAAATTATTTTTATCTTCAGCAAAAGAGTCATTAGCTCCCCACACCTCAGCATTCATGTTGTCAGCAAACCACTTGGTTCCAACAATAAAATTACTGAGTGCCCCCTGGATGCATGTAGAATGGCTTGGCTGAGAAGGGCACTGGTTTTCTGGCTTGTCTCAGGGCTAGGTAGCATTTTTATAGCCTTACTGCTCCCCTGGGGTGTAGTTTAGGACAAAAGATGAAGCAGGACATGGAGACTGAGCAATGGAATGAAGAGGTTTGGCTTTTCTAGGATGTCTTTGAAGGACAAAGCAGAGAGGAGGAAAAGTGGCTACAAAGTAGAGAATGAATTCCTAACATCATCTAAATGAAACAAACTTCTCTTCATTTATGCTGTCAAGATATCAATGACTTTTTTAACAAGTTAATCAAAGAAATAACCAAGTAAAAAGGGAGGACTGTCATTGCTGAATACTCCTTATATTCTCCTATTTCTGCCTCTGTGACTACAAGCTGTTTCCTGCTAGCTGAAGGACATGCGTCAGCTGATGCTGGCCTATGACTCATGGGGGCTGCAATGGGCTGGGCAAGACCTCAGTGGCTTCACTGAGTTAAAATTAATCCATTACAGGAGGAGAAAAGAGCTGGAAGACATTTCTGACCAAAGCACTGCTCCACCCGTCCCCTGCCTGAAATGCCACAGGAGACAAACCCAGGAGAAAGAGAAACCCTGAGCTTCTTTTGCCAAGGAGGGCAGAAGACCCTCCTTGTGACTGTTAATTGAAGGGGATGGGGTTTTCTTGTGTGCAACATGGATAGCAATCTCTGGAAAAGGACTGGCATAAGTATTGGGCAGACAGTGATGCTCAAGGATCACACAAAGCCTTCAAAACCTCTGAGGAGCTCTTCCCATGTCCATTTACTTGAAGTGTCATCATACCACACCAAAACAGCAGAAGGGTAGCTGATCATCATGTAATATTTTGTATGTACATAATACATAGATATTTATTTGTGCCTCCTGTGAGTGACTGCCTACTTACCCATTGGGTGGTGCTTGCCAGTTATAATAAGCACATTATGCATGCTTCCCCAACACCAAAGGCCTGCTTAATACTGGAGATCTCTGATTGGCACCAGGCAAGAGAGATGTCCAAGCTCGTTTTTTCTGCCAAAGTCTCTCAGTCTCAGACAACAAAATAAAATTTTGTGGCACATAAAAAAACAAACAAACAAAGAAAGAAAAACAAACCAACAAGCACTGCATAGTTAAGGTGGCATTTGCACACATGTAGATGTGTCAGCTACCTAGCTTTGTTTCATTTTCTCCCACTTTCACAAATTAAACTTCTGGGAGGCACTGGCAACTGTTATATGACATTTGACTTAAAAGGAAAAAAACCAACACACTCAACAGTAAATTTGCAGAATTAGTATTGTGTGACTCACCCCTTTAAGTATAATAATGGAGAGTTTATTAAGTATGCACTTGGGCTCTGGGCTGCCCACCTACACTCAATTTCCTCTGACTGTGGAATGTCCTTTGGCAGCTTTGCAGCTAACCAATACCCCAGAGTCTGAGGAAAACATTACAACTTTTATGATATTATTGGTTTAAAGGCTGTGAGTTCATATTTCAGCCAGCCAGCACAAGGTTACTTGTAAAACACAACCACACCTTATGAGAGAAAATAATTCACAGGGCCATGGTTGGAAAATGTGTGCTCAGATAATAGAAAGATGAATACATTAAAACTCCTAGATAGGTGTCACATCATAAGGTAATTTTTCCCTTTCTGCACTACAACATTGTGGCTTACAAGCCAAGCAGCATGGTAGCTAAAATGAGGAGCCTTCCTGGCTACAAACCTGTGTTAGGTGACACACAAGCATTGAGTGAAACACTGCTCCTTAATTCAGCTATCGGGGTGGCGTGTGCTAACGCACATCCACCACCCTAGATCATGCTACCAGTGGAG
The DNA here is from genome assembly GCA_003676055.1 of Chloebia gouldiae. Taxonomy (NCBI): domain Eukaryota; kingdom Metazoa; phylum Chordata; class Aves; order Passeriformes; family Passeridae; genus Chloebia; species Chloebia gouldiae. The sequence continues at coordinate 4,150,109 of QUSF01000040.1, forward strand.
CTGTGACCACACCTGTAGAAATCCCCTGCTGGACATTCAGCACCTTTCTTTTCAGACCAAGTGGAGGCTGCTGTAACAGTTTTGTCCTTCACTTCTGGCATCCTTCTTTAGCTGGATGTGTATAAGCCATTCTAGAGAATAGACCAGTGCTTCGCCTGCATGTGGCCCTCACAGTCATTCAAAGTAAGCATGACTGCATGCAATTCTCAGTCACCATTGGTTCATCGAGGTTCATCTCATACCCTTTAAGCTATTCAGTCTTACTACATACAACTTTTTCTGGAGTCTCTTCTAAGGGAACTGAGCCACTTTCCTCTGAAGACAAGGGCTTCTCTTCTTGTCCTGCCAGTCTGGTGTTGTTCTTAGCCAGTTCCAGTCACAGCACAGCCATTAGTTCTAAAACCTTCTCTTTGGTTGGTTTTTTTTTTTTTCATCACTTATGTAATGAGAGGAAGGGGTGTTCTGCTTGACCCTCTGCACAGGTAAGCACTTTATCAAAAAACAGTTCCATACTTATTAACCGCAAGCTCTTAGAAGTCATAACAGCTTTCTTCAGCTGTGACACCAGTCCCCTGTGTTTTGTCAGAGCAATGGACCTGAAAGAGATGTGGTCTTTATTTCAGGCAGCTGAACTGTCCTGAACTGAGTAGCATCTAGTAAAATGACAAGTAACAGCATTTCAGAAAGGACACACTAAAGTATCAGCATGAAGAATCCCAAACTAGGGACATTGCAAAGACAGAACAATCAGTGTGCAGCAGAGCACTACAGCAGAGTACTTTAGCACTGGATAGTCTGAAGCAGCAGGCCTGTAATACCCAACAACCAGCAACACATTCTGTGGCTTATTGTACCTTAAGGAAAAAATGAAGGTTCACTTCTAACTTTGGGCATACTGAATGATTCTACATTTAGATAGACATTGGGCCTCTCACTTTTCACTTAAACATTCAAAATAAAAGCTCAGTTATTTGTTTTATTTTTAAAGTAATTCCAATAATAGAATTCCAATACTTGTTTTGTTTTTTTCCTCTTCAGGATACTTAGACTCATTAAAGTCTATCTGAAAAACTGTGAACAGGCAGTGTGTCACGATCCACTTATAGCGGGGTGTCGTGATGGTTCGTTAGCCGATCCCAAAGTGGAAAAGACAAACAGCAGGGGACTATCAATTTAATCACAACAAAGGCACCTTTATTAGGGGCCAAAACAATAAATGCGATAGTGGGGCTAGAAAAAAAATAAAAAGGATAGAGAGAGAGAGAAAGAGGAGGGGGTTGGGAATAGCTACCAACACAGACGAGGTCCTCACTGGTCCGGACGATGGGGATCCATCTTGTTGTGCTGGGCAGAGTCTCCAAAATCCTACCCAACCCAGGGGTCCAGTTATAGTCCACAGAGGAAAAAAAAGGGGGGAACATACAGAACAATGAGAATCATCCAGGCAGGACGAACGCAATGATGAAGTCTATTGAAGTTACTGGAGAAGAACAGGTCATGTCATTCTCCCCCCCCACTCCCTGTGGTAGGGGTATCAGTCTCAGTCCTTGGGGAGAGGGTTCTTGATCTTTGTCTGTCATGGTGGCAATGAGGCAGGTGAGGGGTCTTCAGTGAGAGACCACCAGAGTCACCCCAACAGTTCATTCGGCTTAAAGGTGGAGAGTGAAGTGGTCATTGCAGAAGGCCACCTCGTGCTGGGTCCACACTGGGTCCTTGCCAAGTCCTTGCCAACTCCTTGCCAAGTTCTTGCCAGGCCTCGTTCGGAACAGCAAACGTAACGGTATAATGGCTGCACCTGCATGTTATCTTTTCCAAGCCGGAACTGCAGTGGGGGAAGTGCGCACCCAGGATCTGTATCCCACTAGGAATGCCACAGAGAGTTCGGTGCGTTCGGTGCGATCGATCAACCGGAGCCGGATAGCTGTAAATAAAGGCTTCTGCCAAGGTGGGATGGCTCACAGGTTGCTTTATTTCTGAGGGTTTAGTAAAGGCAAGGTGCAACAGGGAATGAAGGGACACAACCACTCAGAAGGGCTGCAAGCTCTGAGAGCCCCGACCAAGGGGCAGGGCAAGGTATATAAGGGACATGGGGAAGGAGTGGCTAGGAACTGAGGGTCCAACCGGGGAAGGGCTAAGGGGAGGAGAGAGGATGGGGTGATATGACATAAACCAATCAGGATAGGGAGAGGGAGTGGTTCTGGGGAGAAAACCAATAGGTATACATATAACTCAGAACATTCTAGAACAGAAGGTTGGGGTACAAACTGATTGCCAGAAACAGGTAACAGGGATAACAGAGATTGACACATAGGGGAGGCGGGAAGCTACACTTCTGTAGCATCCCATGGCAGGGCGGGAGGTCCCTCTTCTAACCCCCCTCCCACATTTCCCCCGTTTTTGTTTATTAAATAAATGTCCCCCAAAATCTTCATCAGAGTCTTTTTTAAGAGGGTGAGGGCAATTGAAATAATAATGATGATAACAAAAATTCAAAGGAGTCCTTTGAGGATTGAGGCTGCCCATCCGGGAACGCCCCACTGCAATAATAGTTTGTTAACAGGATCCACAGCCAAAGTCTCTGTTTTGATGTCCCCGACTTGCGTCCGGATCTGCTGGATATGGGCTTGGATGGATGTGCTGCGTGATGTCAGGTTGAAGCAGTACAGCCCCTCGAAGTCCTCGCAGCTGTGGCCATGGGCGAGAAGTAGAAAGTCGATAGCGGCTCTGTTCTGAAGTGTGGCATGCCTGGTGGTCTGCTCGTCTGCCAGGAGATCAGAGAGGGCGGAAGACGAGGCGTTAACATGCTTAACGATCCAACACTCCAGGTGAGAAAGCTCACCAAGGGCCTTGGCTGCTGCATACCATGGTAGAAAGATGGATGCAGCGACCCTCTTAGTCTTACCCCAATTATAAATTTGAGAATCACAATTTTCATCAAATTGAGCATAGGATATTTTAGTACGAGCCAATTGTCTCTCTTTCTGACAATCTAAAATTTGGGTTTTATTAGGAGTGAGGGCTGCAAGCCTGCCAAGGCTGCATGGTCCTCCCTGGAGCCGAGACGGAATCCCCAACCATACTCTATCCCCACATATAAGAAACATACCCTGGGGGAGTGCCTTGGGGTGAGTGGAGGAAACAGAAGTAGCCAGACTGGTGTAATTACACCAAGAATAGCTATTGTATTTTTTACTCAAAGGAGTAACATCTTTGCGATAGGTATTTTTGGCCAAGTCAAGTCCTTGCCAAATCTGCCTTGGCCTTTGGAAATAAAATTTGACGCAGTAAGTTGCGCTTGAGGACCCCAGCAGGTCCAATTCCTGGGGTTCCTCCTTACTGTTTGGCAGGATTTTCGTCCACTCGTCCCAGGTGTCCACTGGGTTAGGCCTCCTACCTGTGGTTCGGAGTAGGTCAGAGTTGGTGACCGGCCAGTCATCGGCAACCAGAGGGACCCCCATCAGGCATGTGGACAAAGGATTGTCCACGTTGCCCATGGCCAAGCAGAAGTTGTCTTGCTGCAAGGACCTCACCAATGTGATCCAGACTTTTTCCTTTGGCTGTGGTACGATCCAGCCGTCCACCGCCGATACCCATAGGGCGATGATGATGGCGACCGCAGCGACAGCGAGCTGGGCGCAGTGGGGTTCCGCACGGACAGATGGTTTTCGGGCAGCCATAGCACACATCCTCCTTTTAAGTGAAAATGAAAGGAAATATAAGTAACATAGGAAATACAAATCCCCCCTCCCAGCTCCCTCCTTGGGTTTAAATAAAAAGGTTAAGATGAGAGGGTGAAAGGGACACAGCTAAGGTAAGAGGGCAAAGGGAACGGGACAGGTGGTGATGGGGTATTAGGGAGCATGTCTGTCCATGGGGGTAGGTAAGGTCTGGAGATTAGGACACCAAATTGGGGCGCGTTCCCACAGCTTCCTTTTTCTCCGGCGCCAGGTGACTGCACTGTCTGGTGTAGAGGGAGACGCAGTCTCACGGTCATCTTGCGTTGGTGCTTCCTTGTCGGGGGCAGGCTCCAGGAATGGCTTAATGAACTTGCCCGGGATCCACTTGGGGCCTTGACCTGTGGAAATGCAGGCATACCCTCTCCCCCAAGTTATTAGAGGGTATGGCCCAGAGATGGCACGTGTTTCTGGGTCCCTGACGAGGACAGGTGGGCGCTCTTGTAAAACAGCTCTGGAGTTGTTATGGAAGTGCCGAAGCACCGGTGGATTCGGCTCCCAGTCAGAGCAATTTAAAAAGTTTAATGTGTAAAGTGCCTTACTTAGTCTTTCGACTGGTGTCATGCCCAGGGCCGAATCCTTTTGTAGATCCAGAAGCCGCTTTAGTTCTTTATGAGAGCGTTCAATGACCACCTGCCCCATGGGGTTGTGAGGGATGCCTGTTATATGCCTTATACCCCATTGCTGCAGGAAGTCTTCGAACTTCCTGGATGTGAGTCCTGGGCTGTTATCAGTTTTTATGGATTTGGGAACCCCCAAGGTAGCAAAGGCCATAAAAAGGTGTTTTATGGCATCTTTCATTTTCTCTCCTGTGTGGAGGGACGCAAAGATCGCCCTGGAGAACGTGTCAATGGACACGTGTATGTATTTAAGGCGCCCAATGCGTTATATCCATTTGCCACAGCTCCAGAGCTCCCAGTGCCCGGGGATTAACCCCTGTTGCCACGGGTGGAAGGGCAAGGGACTGGCAGTTAGGGCATGTGGCAAGGATCGCTTTTGCCTGGTCCTTAGTTATCTTAAACTGCCTCACAAGGGCAGGCACATTCTGATGATAAAACACATGTCTTAGCCGTGCTTGTGCAAAAATATCGGGTGTAGGATGAGAAAGTGCATGTGTATTATGTATAGCAGGCATAGCTAGTTGATCTGGCCTCCAGTTTCCCTCGGTGATTGCACCAGGCAGGTCTGTGTGGGCCCAGACGTGCATAATATGATCCAATTGCTCCCGATGGGAGATTAGCCAAATTAATTCCGAGAGCAATTTCAATAATGTTTTACTTTGAATTTCTTTGAGCATAGCATGTTCAGCTCACTCTGCTATCCCGGCAACATATGCTGAATCAGTTACCAGATTGAGTGGCTGTTGGAATTTTTTGAATGCTCTCACGACTGTAGCAAGCTCTGCGATCTGGGGGGAACCCTCAACAATTTGGATATCAGACTCCCACTTCTGAGTCTCCGGGTCCTTCCAAGTGATCACTGATTTGTGGGATCTCCCCGACCCATCAGTGAACTCTGTGAGAGCATCCTTGATAGGCACTTTACTTTTATATGATTTTGGAGCCAAATAGAAAGTATCTTTGAATAGCTTATGTTTTGGGTAATGTATTGAAATTTGACTGGGATAGCTGTCTAAAGTAATTTGGATATTTTGATTTGTTTGGAGTAACGATTCCAATTGTTCCAAATTGACCGGTAAATATATGCACGCCGGGTTGCACCCTGCAAGGGTTCGGAGGCGTTGCCTAGCTTTTATGATTAGTTTTGCCATCAGCTCCGCGGGGTTGGTGACTGTCTTGGGAGGCTGGTGCAGAAGGAACAACCACTCGATGATAAGGAGTGGGTCCTTCCGGCCAGCATCCCATTGGAACAGCAAACCATGGAAGTTTGGGCACTTACCCAAGATGGTGAGGGTAAGGGGAAGGACCCGGTCCACACGGTGCCCCTGACGGGATCTGATGGCCTCAGCGACTCTCTCCAGGGCTCCCTTCGCGGCAGGTGTCAGCTCGCGCGGAGAAGCCAGGTCGCTGTCTCCTCGCAGGAGTTTGAAGAGGGGCACCAGCTCCTCCGTGGTGAGTCCCAGGAGAGGTCTGATCCACGTGATGGTGCCACAGATCTGCTGAAGATCCCGCAAGGTCCGTGGGTCGTCCTTGATGGTAACGGACTGGGGCACGACGGTCCTTCCCGTGATGGCGATGCCCAAGTACTTCCATAGTGCCGAGAGCTGGATCTTCTCCTCGGCAATCTGAAATCCCGTGGCTCTGATGGCTGAAATTGTTTTAGAGAGTGCTGCTTTGAGGTAGGTGTTATCCGCAGCACAAATCAAAACATTGTCCATGTAGTGGAGTATTATAGCCTCAGCGAAAAGTCGGCGCACAGATGACAAAACTTGTGCCACATAGGTATGGCAGAGCACCGGGGAATTCTTCATTCCCTGGGGCAAAGTGGTCCACTGATACCGTTTGTAGGGCTCCGCCCGATTGATGGATTGGACGGAGAATGCGAATCTGGGGGCATCCCCGGGATACAGTGGGATGTTGAAAAAGCAGTCTTTGATATTGATGACTGCGAGCTGCCAATCCCTGGGAAGCATGGAGGGTGAGGGGAGGCCAGGCTGGAGGGGTCCCATGTCCTCGATCACATCATTGACCCTGCGTAGGTCTTGGAGCAGGCGCCACCTGTCCTTGCCAGGTTTTTTGATGACAAAGACAGGTGTGTTCCAGGGGCTGGTGGAAGGTATTAAGTGCCCCAGGTGCACCTGCTCCTCTACTAGTTCACTGAGCACCTTTAATTTCTCTTCCACCAGGGGCCACTGATCCACCCACACCGGAACATCGGTCTTCCAATTCAGCAGTGGAGAGGTGCGCTCCGCAGTGGCTCACACTAAAAATCCCACGCAGGGATAGGCATGTCAAGGCAGGCACCCCACTGGGACAAAATGTCCCTGCCGAGTAACATAATGTTGGATGAAACAACAAAAGGCCTGATTGTAGCTATTTGTCCCTCCGGACCCTCCACACTTACCAAGCGCTTGCTGCGCATGGAATTGACCGCTCCTCCCACTCCGGAGATTGTGCCACAAAGGGGCACCAACTCCCAGTCACGGGGCCACTTTGACCTGGGAACGATGGTGACATCAGCCCCGGTGTCCGCCATAAGGTCCCAAGTCACCGACTTTTCCTGCAAAGAAAAAACGGCTGTAATAATTGGTCTCTCTTTAGAAATGTTCTGGGTGAAGAAAATTTTAATGTCCTCATCGGTGGTGCCATAAGTGTCCAGTCCGTTGCAGTCCAGCAGATAGAGGGAGGCAAAGGGGAGCCCCTTGCGCAGCACGTATGGAGGATGGCTGCACACGACCGAGACTGTCACCTTGGACCCCGGCTCGACACACACCACCTCAGGTATGATGGAAATCCTGTCTGGTGTGAGCCTGCAATCGTCTAGAAGAAGCACCGTCGCCTCACCATGGCAGAAGGGGTCCTCCAGGAACCCGGCTGGGACTCTAACCGAGTCCTCGTCCTCGAAGAAGGTGGTCGTAGAGCTTCTGAGGACCCGGCAGTTGCCTTGATTTAGTGAGGCTGTTCTCCAGAGGAGGCGGAGTCCGATGTCGTGGTCCTGCCAAACCTCCAGAACTGTCCCGCGGGCCATTGGTCCTCCCGGATGGTGGGGAGGCTCGGACGCTGTGAGGGGCCACTTGGTGTCCTTGTGCGGCCCCTCCTCGTGCTCCGCGGCCCGTTTCCTGCCTGCTGGTACTGGGGAAACGGGTTCCTGGGCGATGGCCTTGGGGAGGGAGCCTAGGTGCGATGCGGCTGCTCCGGGGCCCAGTGGGGGCAGTTGACTTGGATGTAGCCCATTTGGCTGCACCAGGAGCAGCACACGTTGTTTAAGTTCAGCATTGCCTCCCCGACCCCCTTACTCACCGCCATGGTGACGGTGACCTCCGTTGACGTTGCTTTAGTACAGGCCTCCACCATCTGCGCGATGGTGGGCTCAGGGTCCTGAGGCAGAGTCTGCAAGATCTTCTTAGTCTCAGCTGTGGCGTTGGTGAATGCCATTTTACGCACGAGCTCCTCCCTTGCAGCTGGATTCTCTATCTGCTGGTCGATGGCCTCCTTGAGGTGGTCCACAGATTTTATAAAAGTCTCTTCCGGTCCCTGGGTAATCACTGAAAAGCTTTGAAGAGGTGTTTTACCATCCGGTATCTTTAGGAGGGCGAGTCTGCCAGCCTCCTTGATGTCGTTAAGGAGGCTTGCCGGAAGCAAGATCTGGTCTTCCGGCTGGGCAAACTCGCCTTCTCCTGCCAGGGCTTCTAGTCCTTCCTCCCCCCCACCGAGCGCTTCTGATAGATTATGTTTTTTCAGAAGAGGTTTTAATAGCTTTTTCCATTGTACCTCCCAAACGAGGAGTTCAGTGGGGGTGAGTAACGATTTACAAATGTACCTTAGGTCATGTTGGACCAGTGTATGGCCCGAAAAGGTTAAGTCCAATATATTCTTAAAAAAGAGTGAATCCCTTCCATAGTACTTGGCAGCCTTCCTTAATTCCTTCACCTCCGCATATGGGATCTGCTCCCATTTTGCCCGCCCTCCCCTCGCCCTCACCACCAGCGCCACAAACAACTCAAGGTCTTTCGCGAGTTCAATGTCCCCATCCCGGATTGCCTCTGCCCGCATCTTGGCCTACCCTAGGTGTAGGCCAGGGGCTGTCACTGTCCTCATCCTCTTCTGAGGATGAAGCAGGACGGGTGAGAACCTTGATCCTCTCCCTGGCCAGACGGCTCCGGTGATGTGAAGCCTTGCAGGCCAAGATGGCCTGCTTCCGGCCAGGCTGACTTCTGGTTCAGGTAGAGTGGGCACCGGAAGTGGCTGGAGAGGGGGAGGCGGGGCTAGGCCCACCTCCCGGGCCGGGGCCTTCCGGTAGGAGGTGCCCACCCACAGGGGCGTGACTTTCCCCTAGGCCGGTCCCTCCCACCGGGTGTTGTCCCAGGGGCGTGGACACAGGGACGGATGGGGCGGGTCCCGACGCTAACGTCATTGATGCAGTGGTGGAAAGGGCAGGACCCGACGCAGGGGCAGCAACCGACGGCAAAGGAGCAGGAGAAGGAGCATGGTGGGAAGGGAGGAGGGAGGTGAAGGCACGCCATTTTGTAAGAGTCCTTGGGGCTGCACGTCCATGTGGCTGGCGCCATCTTGAGAAGCATGTAAACATAAGCTGGGGATAGAACAGGATTTCAAAGTGGGAGTAGGGTTTTGGGGATTTTGGGGCAAGGAAAGGGCCGCACTGGGGTGGCCAGTCCCGGGGCGGAAAGAGGACAGAGGGGATCAGGAGGCAGCAGGGAGTAGGCGACAACCCTGTGCCCGATCATGGCAGGTTCTGCCGCCTGATCCACTCTTAGGGGAAGTAGGATTGGGAGAGAGGGGGGGCGGAATGAAGGGTAGGTGAACTGGGGCCCAAACTCTCCCCTTTCAACTTAAATAATGTAAAAATAGAATGGAATAAAGGAAAGAAACGTCCCACTTTAAAGTTGCCCTTAACTTGCAAATCATATAATAATCTCCCAACTTTTCCCCAAAAACGAACAAAATTAAAATCATCCTGAGAGGTGTCAGGAAAATGATCAAAAATAAGATTAACCAAGGCTTTTAACTCCCGTTTGTTAAAAGAAATATTACCCAAAACAAGGGAGGATTTAATGTGTCTATAGAAATCCCGCCGAGCAGGGGAAAGGCGGTTGCCCATCCTTACTGCTCAGCCGGTAACCCCAAGGAGACAAAGGAAAAAAGGAAAAGAGACAGGACGGTGTCAGGTGCCAAGCAGGGCACAATACAGACTCACCAAAGAGACACCCGTCCAAAAGAAAAGACCTCCAGGGGGTGGCAGAAGAGCTGCGGGTCCTGCGGGGAGGGAGCCTCGCTCCTCAAGGCTGTTCTTTCTTGTTGCACAGGGTATTTGCAGCCCACAAGGCAGAGGATCTTCTTAAACGAAGTGCAGCTGCTTGTGGAGCCGATGCAGGAACGGCGCTTTTCATCCTGAAGCAAGTGATTCACAGAACCAAGCAGGCTTGCAGGAGACACTCTGAGGGCGTACCGACGAGGGGTCCCTGTTCGGGCGCCAGCTGTGGCGCACCCAGGATCTGTATCCCACTAGGAACGCCATGGAGGGTTCGGTGCGTTCGGTGCGATCGATCAACCTGAGCCGGATAGCTGTAAATAAAGGCTTCCGCCAAGGCGGGATGGCTCACAGGTTGCTTTATTTCTGAGGGTTTAGTAAAGGCAAGGTGCAACAGGGAATGAAGGGACACAACCACTCAGAAGGGCTGCAAGCTCTGAGAGCCCCGACCAAGGGGCAGGGCAAGGTATATAAGGGACACGGGGAAGGAGTGGCTAGGAACTGAGGGTCCAACCGGGGAAGGGCTAAGGGGAGGAGAGAGGATGGGGTGATATGACATAAACCAATCAGGATAGGGAGAGGGAGTGGTTCTGGGGAGAAAACCAATAGGTATACATATAACTCAGAACATTCTAGAACAGAAGGTTGGGGTACAAACTGATTGCCAGAAACAGGTAACAGGGATAACAGAGATTGACACATAGGGGAGGCGGGAAGCTACACTTCTGTAGCATCCCATGGCAGGGCGGGAGGTCCCTCTTCTAACCCCCCTCCCACAAGGAAGGGAGTTCCTTCTCATGGCAATCGGCAGGCAAATGATTGAGGGTCTCCAGACGGCCTCTTACACAGTGTGATAGAAATCAGCAGGCTTGATCTTGCTGCTAACCTAATCTGTGAGCATCTCCTTTCTTCTTCTCCTTACCTCTGTAGAAGGACAGAGAAAAGAATGGCATTTCCCTGAGTTTCTAGCTGAGCACGTTTGTTTTTTGTTGTTGTTTTTTTTTTTTTTTCCTGAAGCGTTGTGACCTCTAAGCTAAAGATTAGCACAACTTCAACTGCACCCCAAACCATGCAAATACCTCTAACCCCCTCTAAACCTCTGCTGGTCATGGATCAGAATCTTCCCCCAAAGCTGCAGGTGTTGAAAAGGAGCCTTATTGGAAGGGGTAGAGTTAAGGAATGCCTCTTCTTCCAGTGCAGTAGGCTGCTCCAAAGCAGCCCTTGCTCAGCAGGGTAGATCATTCCTTCCCGCTTTCCAGTTTTCTCTGCACAATCTCCCGTGCTAATGTAAACTCAGCACCAGTATAGGTGAATAAACACTGAGCTGCTGGGCCCACCTGTTTGCTTCAACACATTTGGGTGTAGCTACAGTACCTTAGGTGCCTCCTAAAAGTATTAAATGAATACTTTTCCCTTTTAGTATTCATTTAAAGTGACAGGGAAAGGGCCAGTTATGTAGCAGCAACCCAAACAATTGGATGGTCCTGTTCCAAAAACTCCTGAAAGCAGTGGAAGAACTCCCACTGACTTCAGAAAGGAACTGCCTGAATGGCAAAATGAAAAGTTTCAGAGAATGCTGTACATCTTAGTTTATTTCCTTGATGGAACTGAGTTCTGCCTTTTCTACACATGCCGGTAAACTTTCCCATGCAGCCAACTTTTCTTTTTTTTTCTCCTTATCTTTTGTTTCCCTTTGAAAAAAGGCTGATATCACCTGGTTATTTTTCAGTGCTACAACTTAGTTGTGATTGCCACTTACTCCCACAAAGCAAAGCAGAGAGCACTCCCCTCTTCTGGGGACTTCCAGGACTGCCATGGAGTGGGAAGGAGCATGCCACCAAGCTTCACAGTGAGAAAGGCATACATACTCCTGGCACTCCACACTAAACACTCCACCTGCTTCACCTGCATTGAAATTCTTTGTCTCTTGTGAAGCTGGAGGGCAGCCTTGCTCCTGGGAAGGCAGCTCATTTGCTCCTAAATCTTTGCACAGACTTCATGTTTCTTTGATTTTCTATGAAAATCAGGATTTCTGTTTAGGTTTTTTAACAATGTTTTGTATGGTGGGACTACAAAGGCATATCAGGGCACTTCACATGATGTTGCTTTACTAAAGGAAAAATCCCAGAGTTGTCACATTTCAATTTTTTCCCTTCCCCAGAACCCAAATGACAAAGGATTTGACAAATCCAGAGATGGTCTTGACAGCTGCACCTATGACACAGGAAAGAAGCGGCAGTGCTCAGCAGCAAAGCTGCTGCAGTTTTGTGAGGAACAGAGCAGATTGCCTTCTCTACCCCAAACTCGCTCTGAGCAGTGGGCTGCCCATTATCTCCTGTGTTCCAGTCGATGCTAAACACAATGTTAGTGCTTCAAAACACAGAAAGTAGATGTAATAAACTATCATATCAATGTTCTGCTTCACTGGAGCTAATCAGACCTGTTTTAAAGCAAGCAATATACTTTTGCATGGGGATTATATTACCCAAGGATATTAAATGCTGGGGAAAAAAAAACAAACAGAAATGAACCAATCCCCAAACCATCAAACCACAAACCAATTTTTGAGTAATTTACAAAAAAAAAAACCCTGTTCTTATTGAATAGGAGTTGGTTTCTCAATTCAGATTGAAAAAACCTCACAAACTCAAACAAACAAGAAAACATTATCTCTTTCAAACAGAGAATACCATCAAATTATTGTCTTGTATGTGTGGGCACATACTCACATGCATATACCTGCAAAGACTGCATGTACCTCTGCATCACAGGACAGCTGATTTAGCAACAGGATGTTTGGTGCTGCAAATGCTGCAGCGTGAAGGGCGGCCCATCTGACTGGCAGTGATGTAAGAAGACAAGCAATTGCAGTTCTCGGAAACCTTTGCCTCCTGGAAGACTGTAAACTAAAGGGGAAATATCATCTTTGGTCAGAAGATTGTGGTGTTGTGATAAACAGATAATCTAAATAATCAGGAGTATTTTGTCTGATTTGTGCAAAGTTGTGGCTGAGCAGTTATAAATTATATCACCATATTCAATTACTGGAAACAACACTTCCTGAAACCTTTGCAGTCTGTAGGGAGATATCCCAGTTTCAGATGTACCTTTGTTAATCACTGCATAAAATTTTCCACTTGAAGCCGAAGAACAGGATTTGTGCAGAGCAGGAAGTTCAAGAAGTCTCTCAATCTGAAGTGTTAAAACATTTGCCCATCTTTGTGATCTTTAAATTCATAGTAAACACAGAGTGTAAAGAGATATCCTAAATTATTGATGTGCACCACTAATAAAAACATTTCAGTTTTCAGCCATTTTATTAAAATGTTGATTAAGTCAAAGCAAAAATATACAGATTTTGATAAAGGTTGTAACAGGAGGTCTTGAAGCTTTAAGGTGGAGTCTACCCATTCAGCATGAACTGAAAACCTCATCTTTTCCTTTGAAAAGCTTTGAATTTATTCCAAAGCAGAATTGGAGACAGAATTTAATACTTCAAAAATTGTTCCAAAGAATTGAGGTCCTGGTTGGAGGCTGACTCCTAGTGAAAAAGGACACCTTTGGTGCACGTTATAACCAGGAATTTATTCAGGATTGTACATACACACAGGCATGCTTGAACATGTGTGTGTGAAGTGGTAGACCTAATTAAAGGAGGTAAATGGAGCACATCCCTCATTCTACTTTGTAAAGAATCCTAATATGCATCTGGCCAGCAATTGCAGAACATCAGTGCACCACAGATAAGCACTGCTGTAAAAGTAAGAACTGACCAGATTGCAAGCTGACACCTCAGGGCTGTTGGTGCTCCAAAAAGTGCTGCAGGAAAACCACCCTTCACGGTGACACTTTTTATAAAGGGATACAATGGTAAATACCAGCCCTTGACAGGGTGTCATGCAAAGCAAGCTCAGGCACAAAAGCTTATCCCAGCTGCTAAGCTACCTGGTGTGCCTTCTGGGAGAGGGCATGGTGTTCTCCAAGGAACCAAGAAGGAGAAACTGGAGATACAGGGCACAGAAATATCAATATCAAGGAAGTTGAGAGTAGCAATGAAGCAGGGTATGTTGAAGCCCACTTTTATCTTGATCCCCTCAGTACCTGGAAGTGAACCCTGCCAAGCAGCTTGGCTGTCACTCCTGGGAGTTTGGCATTCCTCTGTGCTGATGAGACCCTCTCTACCTCGAGTCTTGCCATGCTGCATTGCATGAGCCTTTGCTTCAACTCCACCTCTCTCATCTCAGACTACCAGAGTCCTATCCTTCCTGTCCCAGCACCTTACTAGCTTTCACAGCACCAATGCAAGTGACATGACAAAGAAAATGGACAAGTGGTTTGACAAAGGCTTTGTGAACTGGACAGTCTTAGGCCTCTCTCCTCTCTCCTCTCTCTCCTTTCCTCTGTAACTAGCTGTTTGCACTGTCTGTTACCCCACTGGTGTACATCAAGTTACTCTGGCATGACAACCGTAATTGGCAGTAGTAGATCACCTTGGTTTAAATCTCAGGAGAAAAACTGATTTCCCTTGTCTATTTTGTTTTTATCTTCTTCAGTCTTCCCACATTATAACTCCAGCATTGTCAAGAAGAAAATATAGCATAGATAAGACACTGCTGCTTTTCAACCATGTGCCACTTTGAACAAGTTTATGGTCAGAGGTGGTTGGACAGCTGATTGCTGGTACTCACTTGCATTTCCACTATTCCTGGCTCTTAAACAGAGGCTAGGGATTGTGCTTTAGATTGCTAAATCCTGGGGAAAAGCTATCACTGACACCAGGACCCATGAATGGTCACTGATAACTCCTGAAAAAAAAAGGAAAACTAATTAGTCAGTGTTTACCATTCCATCACTGCTTTTCTCAGTATTCTGAAATTTATCAGGATTTATCAGATCTTCAGTCAAGTAAGCAAGTACAGACATATATTTTTAATGGATAGTGAGTATCTCACTCTCTTCTGCTGTCCTGTCCTTTCCATCCCAGATTGTGTCCCACCAAGGAAACCTCCAGAGAACCAGCCTGCCACAATGCAGCACCTTAGTGCTCACACTTTCCTGTCCTATCAATCGTGTGTGCTTTCTATAGGTAATAAGAGCAATTAATAATGTTTTGGTTACTTCAGGTGAGGCAAGGCAGGACATGGAATGAGGAGATAACCGGCAAGCAGGATGGTTATGTGCACCTTTCAGCTGTGCACTGAAGTCTCACAGAAGCAGAAGCAAAGAGCAGACCCCTCCCAACCTATGATTCTTCACAAGAGCAGCTACAGAGCCTGCTTTGTCCTGAAGTACAATAAAAAAGATTTGCTGGAATAACTAGTTCAGTGCAATGAGATTTTAACATGATCTTCCAGTTGTGACTGAAGCCCAGGGGGACCCTTTGTGGGGCTCCAGCCGACTGCCATGTGCCATCACCAATCACTACACAAGGACTCTAATAGGGGTGAGTGCTTGATGGACTTTTATGTAACGCACTCTGATGCACAGAAAGACACAGCTGGAATTAGCCTGTCTTGTCAATGACTGTATATGAGAAGCCTGATTTTCACTCTGATACTCATGGAAAGGACTTCCATTACTGAACTCCTTAAAGCCTTATAATTTGGGAATGAAAAGACAGAGACAATAGCAGCCCTTTAAACTTTAGCCCTTCATGACCTCAGTAGCATATTTCTTTATGAGGCAAGTACTTTTTATAGGTTTATGCCAAAAACACAAAGCAAACCAAACAAACTTAAAAAAAAATCCCATAGAATGTCAGGAACAAAACCACAAGACCTGATTTAGGAAACAGCTTAAGGCATAAGACAAGCCAGGAACCTCCATTTTTTGTTGGTTTTTGAGACAAAAATAAAAGACTTTAAAAATACATTACTGCAGTACCTCAGATGAGAACCACAACATGGAGCAGCCCTGGACCTGTAAGGCTGTTGTGAGTTAGACTTTTCAGGCAGTTAAGTGTGACCCAGCCACTCATTCACATCCTTCTCATAGAGGGAGTGGGAAGAGAATGGGAAGGGCAAAAACCAGAAAACTCATGGGCTGAGATAAAACAGTTTAAAAAGAAAAAAAAAAAAAAAAAAAAAAAAAGGAAAAGAAAAACCAGGAAAAAAATAAGTGAAGAAAAAAAGTCCTCCATAACAGCTTGCCACCAGCTGACTGATGGCCAGCCAGCCCAAGCAACAGCCTCTCTGGCAAACTTTTCCCCCTAACTTTGATTGCTGGGCATTGCACCGTATGACACTGAACATCCTTTTGGTCATCTGGGGTCAGCTCCTCCCAGCTCCCTGTGTACCCTCAGTCCATTTGCTGGGAGAACAGGCAAGAAGCAGAAAAGGCCTTGATGCTGAGCAGTGCTTAGCAATAACTAAAACATTCTTGTGTTATCAACATTGTCTTCGTGACAAATCCAAAACAGCAGCTGTGGTGAGGAGAATTAGAACTCTCTTTCAGCTAAAACCAGTACAATTGCTGTGATGGGGTAATGCAGAGTTGGCAGCACCTTTTACACCCAATCATAAACTAACCTTCCTTCACTTCAGAAAATGCTGGGCTAGGAACCAAGGAAATGAATTTACTTTCTCAATATGTATTCCTTTTGCTTCTGATATTTGTAATCAGAGCTACTGGTGATATGGTTGAATGGCTGCTGATAGGAATGACAGAGTGTCTCTGATTGCAGGAAGGTTATCAGTTGAGGCACCACCATCAAATGCTGCGCAGTGAATGCCTGCATCCAGCTGCCCTTCTAAGACTCTGTGTTTTCTCTCTCTCCCTCCCTTTTCAGTCATTTACCTTTCAGGCTGATTTCAGCAGCACTCTTCCGCCTTTCTCCTCATTGAAAGGATATTTTGGAAATATAGCTGATTGTTGTGAGTTGTAATTCTTCAAAAATGTAAATGTGCTTCAGAGAAGAGGAAATATGGCATATGTGACTCATCCATACTTCAGGCAAATTCTCTAGTTCAAGGGAATATAAAAAGACATGCCCTAAAAAAAAAAAGTTTTAAGACTGGAATACCAAAGTTAAACAGGAAGACATATTGAATATAGTCAACAGGCTTCAGAAGCAGCAAACATCTGATACACAAGAAAGTAACAATAGGCTAAGAAATTAATTATTCCAGATGTATTGCGCATCCTGCATGCAAGTGGAATAGCAGACATCCACTTAGAGATAAGTACAGATTATTTTGGTTTGCCTGAGGACAGGCACCCTTCTTATATCCACACAGTGAGAAGCACTTGGCCCCACACAGCTCCATCGACTGCCACGCAGCCAGGGCATCAGCACCTGGCTTTCTACCAGGAACCCTCTCGCTTGGAAACAATCATGTGCTTCTGTGCCATTTCCTTTCTGCCCCTCCAGTGTCCTCTTGACAAGTCACTGAGCTCAGACAGGACAGCTTTAAAGGGCCACAAGTTCTGTGTGTGCAGAACAAGTGAGACAAATCCTTGTCATCCTTCTGCTGCTGCTCATGAGCAAGGTTTGCAGCCCTGTGAAACAATGGCACTGTGTCAGTGCCAACCCTGCAATGACAGCTCACACACTTCACTCCCTACTCCTGGCCATCCTGAGGACAGCAGTTCATGCAGCTCACTCATCCTGGGCTCCTGGGCAGCTGCTCTTTGCATGGAGGTGATCGCTCTGCTGGTTTGTACATTATTAGTACTCTGTTACATGAAAGACAGCAATAGCTATTAAAGTCAGGGTCTGGGTGCATGATTCTACCTGCCAGAGCATAAACAGAAGCTCAGGTGATGTAGAGGAACTTGCACCAAGCTCTGTTGTCATGAACAAGGGTGAAGGCAATCTAATCTCAAAGCAATACTGTACTTCATGTTTTGGATCCCAGCACAGACATCTACAAGCCACGATTTAACATCTCGGCAATGACCTAATGCATAGCAATTGCTGGTGGACTGGAAGTGTTTCCATGGTAGACTGGCTTTGCAACAAAAAAGCATAACAGGTGGTTGCCTAGAGCAGCAAAATATTAGGAGCTACACAACGTCATTGCAGTGTGTAAACAGTGGCAGGTTTGGAAAAGCTGGATGCTCCCCAGTCACCCTGCTGATCCCAGTGTTGAATGCTCCACTTGCACACAACTCTCCACAGCCCAAAAGCTGCAGTGCTGATGATGAGCTTTCATGTTGAGCAAGGATGTAGTAAATAATTACACAGAAGGGCCCATATCACTGAGCATTAACAGACAAATTTGGACTGGGTTTTGAACAAATGTTCATTGTTCTCATTTCAGGTAAAGGACAGTCTGAGAAACCAGTTCAAATCTTCTGAAATTAGTGCCCAGGCCTGCATTTTTTTTTATATAGACCAATCTCCAGCTTTTGCTCTATTTTTAAAGTTTATTTTATAATTTATTTTTCCCTTGGAGAAGAACAAAAGTAATCTCTCATTACCACAGATTATAAAGACAAGCTTCATAAGTTTGGGGCATTCAAAGAAGGTCTGACACAATGACAGTGTCAGGGAGGAATCTTCCCTAGGAAACCCCCTGCTTGATCACGTTGTCATTCATAGCACTGCTGGTAACCCACCAAGAAAAGCTTTTCCTACTGAGTCACTGATCTGATCTGATCTGGCATCGGGAGTTAGTTTCAGTGCTCAAGGTGCCTTCACTGACTCCTTGTGCAGCCGTTCCCCAGGGGCAGACTGGCAAAAATAATTTGGAGCTTGGTCAGAAGCCAGGAAAAGCAGTTTTATGGCTATCAGATTAAAGTGGATGCAGCTTTCTTTATTAGTGAGTGACTTCTGCTTTTTTCCTTATTGTAAATCTTTTCTCTGTACCTGGGGATGCCTGCAGGTCCCAGCAGCAGGGCTGCCAAAGGGGTGTAGCTGGGACCTAAGGGTACAAAGGAGGAATGGGGTGCTGAGGCCAGGATGGGCAGCTCTGGAGACATCCCTGAAAATGCTCCCAAATTATAACACCCAGGGAAATACACTGGAACACAATTTTGAGAGCAGAAGGTAACAACTATCAAAGAAGAACATGCAAAATGTAGTGAAAAAAAAAAAAAAAAAGAGAGAGAACAGATCCAGACAGCTGCTGTCTCGCTGGCACAGGCTTCACTGACTGTGTCTGTTCCCAAAGGACAGATCTGGCAGCTCTGTGCAAGCACTGTGCAGGGTGGTGTGCCTGGGCCAGGGGTAAGCTGCCATGGCAGTAGCTTTCCGCAGGTGCTGGGAAAAGTCATCCTGCCCTCGGCAACCACCAGATTACCTCATGTACCATTCATGTACCTCACTCTACATTTTGCTGCCCGTGTTTCCTCAAGATCCTTCTGAGAGGAAAGTGAAGGCATTGTCATGGTTTAACCCCAGCTGGCAATGAAGTACCATGCAGTCACAGGACAGGCAGCTGAAAGGAAAACTGGATGCTGCCCTCCAGCTTGCACAGGAATAGCTGGCTTCCCACATCCAGGCACAGCTGCTTCTCCCTTTTTTCCTATGGCTTCCCCAGGTCTTGCATCTCTCCCTTAATTCAGGCAAGTATTCCTTGCTAGGGGGAAGCTTGAAGGAGAACCACATGAATTCAAAGAACATAAAGGTAAAATCTGTGCTGCCCAGCCATGAGTTTTCATCCTGTCCTAATTTCATCTGGGACAGTGTCAATTTTATTCCTAGTAGCAGATATAGTGCTGTGATTTTGGTTCAGAATGAGAATAATATTAGTAACACACTGATGTTTTTGTTGTTGTTGAATACTGCTTCCTCTAAGTCAACGACTTCAGTTTCCCATGCTCTGCCAGCCAGCAGGTCCACAAGAAGTAGGAGGGAGCATGGCTAGGACTGGTGATCCAGGTATATTTGCAAACTCAGTGCTGAGTTAGCAGCAACAAATCTGGCACTAGGAATTATTGGGAAAAATATAGAGAATAAAACAGGAAAAAAACCCCAAACATCATTATGTTGACACAATTCTGGGGAACCAAAGCACTTTTATTTCCTTTTGGGGGCTAAAAGAGATCAGTGAGGTCACCAGGGGGGATTACAAAAAGGTAGTATGTCAGACTTAATAATCTGAAAACCACTCAGTACTGGAAGAGAGGAGCATTGAATGCTCTTGCTCCAACCTTATTCCTGCACCTGTCACTGCCTATGGCACAATCAGAAAACAAATAATGGGACAGAGGGACCCAAGGCCTGAACCTGTACCGGTTCTGATCTTACTGTGGTGCACCACTACCAAGCAATGGCTTTTGGTTTACTAACCCAGCCAGGACAGGCAAGTGTCAGAGGTACATAGGGATACACATTTCTGTCAGTGTAGACTGGGGATAAAACACCACATTCTTTTAATTCACTCAGGCAGAAGTGGTGGAGCAGGTTTTGCAGGATTCTGCTCTCACCCCTGGAAATGTGCTGACACTCATTCATTCCTTTGCCAAGAGACCTGAAATGAATCTGGAGGTGCAAGGCATCAGCAGATTATACCCAGAGGGTTTCTGAATAACTTGTTCTGTTTCATTCTTACTCTTTCCTGTTTGGTAAATTAATTCCAGCTCTGAAAGGTCAAGAAGCCATGCAATATTATGTTTCTCTAATTACCACTTAACTTGTGTGTTCAGGCCCCCCAATTCTTTGGACATGGCCAGGAGTATCAGGCTAATTTTTGTTAACTGTAACATCATGTCCAGAGCTGGGGAGCTTCCAGCATTGCTACTTTTGGTTCTCCAAGAAGCTGAGGAGTGTCAGCCTGGTCAGGCTACTTGGAAACAGGAATGCCTTTGTTTCCAGACTGCGCTGGTGGCAGTTGGATGTGGTTTATTAAAAACAAATATTTAAAGTCACAGGTGGCTGCAAAAAACTTTCCTTCTTTATTATACTTCCTGCAGATCCAAGTTTTCCTGATTTCTTAAAGTATAGTCCCCTCTCTTCTTTGGGCAAAATCAGACCTGGGTGCCTCCAGGAATTGCATGTGGAAACCTCTCACCCTTTGTGCCCTTCCTGATCCCTGGTCCCACAAGAAACCAGTACTCCTCTGACTTTTGACCTCCACATTCCTGCTTTTTCCTCCATACCCAATGCTAGCAAGGGTGGGCTTTAAAAACACACATGACACCAGAATACTTCCTGGAGAGATTGGTTTGGCTTATGAATTTGTCTGGAAAAAGAAGTAGCATGCTGATAGAATCTTTTTTTAACTCTCTCTCTCTTTTTCTGTCTCTTTTTGTGAAGTCCCAGTTTCCAGAATTATGTACAAGGATCTCAGCTCTTATTTTGAAAAACATAGTGAGCTGTTACCCTCATAACTATAAAAAGTGAAGCTTGTATCTTCAGAACTAGGCACCAAATGACATCTTAGACTTCTGGTTCTTAACATATTACTGCCTTGAAGACAAAATGATGATATTAGCAGTTACAGCAAGGATTCTGGTTATAATTTTAAATATACAGAATCAGTAGTGCTGTCTTTTGGTTTTCATGAGCACTGAGGAGGGAGGGCACTGAAAAATAATTTCAGACATCCTGGGGCTCAAAGCAGAACAGACTCTCCTCTGACTTACCAGCTGCAAGGAGAGTATCTTCCCGCATGAATGTGCATTCCTGAATGAATAACATACATTGAACCTAAATGTTTTAGTTTGCACCTTGAACAACAATCAGAACGTGTATTTTGTTGCTAGGAGAAAATAAACCTCACAATCATTTTACTGAAAAGATGATACAGGACTAAGCAGGACATCTTGGGTTACTGAATTCAGTCTGACAGGTGCCATTTATCACTTTGGTAAATTGACACCATTATTTTTTAAATTATCTGAGCTTCTCCCTAGTCACTTGCTCTGAAAAATACCCCAGAATGTTTTTTTCCCAGATGATTTGACAGCTTACTCATATGCAGCCTCTTTTTAACTGTGGCATAGTCATTTGATCTTGCACCATCTTTGTCCTTTAACCTTCATAAAACTTTCTATGTAGCGTGATTATTTGTAGATAGCAATAAAATGTCTCCTAAGCCTTTAAAAAAATTTTTATTTATTTAGCTGTCTCTGTGTATCTTTCCATCTAACCCTGTCTTCCCTCCCTACCTACCTCATCATCTTGCCTTTTTCTTCACCATGGTTGGCTGGAATCACATGTAATATCTCCAAAAGAGGGGTTTGGGTTTTTTCCTGTGTTGACAATCAAGATTCTTCAAATTCGGCACATTGGCATTCTGGGGATTTTAGGATGGGGAAAAAAAGTAATCCCAGTTGACAACACTCAGATATTTAATAGTTCAGTGGTGTAGTGAAGCAAAGTAGAAGAGAAGAAGCAATAATTTCAGATTCCAAATCATCCATCTGTAAAAGGACTCCAGAAATTTTTAAAACCTAAGTCCCACCCAACAGTCAATGAAATGTATGGATAACATAGCACAGTCTTTGTCAGCCAGGATAGTACCTGATTTTACACAGTACCTTACAGAGCTAGAGAGTCTTAAAGTACTTTAAATAGCCTCACTTCCCAGATGGCTGCATTTAGTAGATTACACCTATAATTAGGGAATGCTTCCCATAGGGCCTGTCTTCTCAGAGGGACTTTACCCAGGTATGCTGAGATGTGCCTAATACACCTCTGTAGGATTGTCTGTGAGAAACAAATTCCATTGGCTCTTCTTTCTGCACACTCAAGCCCATATCACTCACCTCCTGCTAGAAGGGTGTTCAGCCCGCCAGTTCATGGGCCCTGTGATCCACCCCTGCCATGTATTACACAAAGGAAAAACAGCAAACATGTGGATGGTTTTGTAAACCAATCATGAAGATATTCACTCCTTGGGGAAGGAGTAAAAAGACAGACTGGATACTGGATCCCATGTTTTATGATGTGTGGTGGTTAATATGAAAAAGCAAAACATGGAACAGGGACCACTTCTATGTTTTCTCTGCCAAGCACTGTAAGAGTGTTTCCAGAGAGTTGCAAAGCCTTTTGTTGTTCTGTGGATCTGCTTCTAAGTTATAAGAAATTTTTTAAAAGGATTTGTAATACACAGTTTCACTTGTCCTATGTTTTCCTGTCAAACATAAAAAGAGAGAACTGTTTACCCTTTGAAGTATTTTGGCTAGAATAAGAATACAACACTCCAATGCACTCATCACCAAGGCAAGAAGATATGCCTGCTTTTACAGGCAATTCATACAGTCTTGTTAATGTGCTTTGGCTTGCAATGGATTCCAGATTAGTCAGAAAAAAACCCAAACCACAGAGATTAATTACATCCAGGCAGTGCTCAGCTATGGCAAATCAGACTGGACTCATTGACTTCAGTGAAAGTATAAGAATTCACATGGGTACAGATGTGAACTTAGAGACTGAAAAAATCCTAGATTACTTTTCTCTTATTACAGACTTACTGGACTCACCTAGATTTCCCTCTGAAAGCACTGCCTCTCCACAGACAATAACAGCTTATGAGTGAGCAGCACAACTTCCCATCCGTTAACTTTCCAGAGGAACTGAGAGGAAGCACCAGGTATGACCTTGTGCACTTGGTGGTGTACAACTCACTTAATTTAAACTCTCTGGATCTACTGGGTTGCACAGCACAAACACCCAAAATGTGTGTGCAGGTCTGTGCAAAGAGGTGTTTTGGGCAATCAGTAAAAATTGACATTGGGGAGCATCTGAGTAAGCATATGAGAAAGATTACAGTGTGTAATTCCCAGAAGGTCTTAATATATGTGGGATGAATAAATAATTTGTATTTTACTTGCTTATAAAGCAATCTTAGATGTCTGAGAGCAGGAAATTTGGGTAAAGTAGACCTTGAGTACTGATGAACACAATTACTTGTACAGCTTTCCCCACTGTTTTGTCAGAGGCCAAGGATAAACAGAAGTCATACAACAATTTCTGCTTTTAACACTGGGTGTTAAACACTCCTTTGATAGTTGAAGATTTCCATTTGGAGAAAACAAACAAATTTGCTGACTTTGTTGTCAGCAGTGACTTTTTTCAACTGCTTTGTTGAGCAGTGACTTTTTCGTGAACCACTAAAGGCCCAATGCTCTTTAGGTAGGCAGGGCTGCCCAGTGCAAGATATACATAGGTAAGTGCCTGTTCCTAGAGAAGAGAAGTTTGTGTGAGGATGTGTTTGAGACAGTATTGATGCTGTGCCAAGCCATTGCCCAGTTTCAGGGTTCAGACCCCATCAGATTTCTTTCTGGCCCAAAGTGCCCTTCTCTACAGAGGGAAGTTCAGTGCCTGGAAATGGTCAGTACAGCAAAACAGGGCAGCATTGTAGCTCCTTTCTACCCACCACTGAGTCTTGGGAATTCCTCTGCACCTGCTCCCTGCAGCTCTCCTGGAGAGTGGCCATGTGGTGCAAATACATGATAGCACATGAGACATTACATGGCGCATAAAACTAGGAAACAAACAGAAAATTTCAACCTGCCATGGAGGAAAAGAGGATTCACTTATAGGGCAAACATGGATCTTGTTGAAGGTTGGGTTATGGGGATCCTGTGTATCTTTTCAATGCAGATTAAACTGCTTTTCAAAGGTTCATCTGAAAACTGACAGACTTAACTGCATTTTCCGCATACTTTTATTCTGAAGTTTGGCTGTCCTGATAAGAAGAGAGAAAATATGTTTAAACAAGCAAAAATAAAACCTGTTTTTCTAGAGGAAGTTGTGTTGGCCAACATGAATAGCAGTAACTTCTATACAGTAGAAGTAACTTCTATATTCCTAATTTAGCACTGACATTTCATGATAAGAAATGCTTTTAGTACTTCTTTTCATGCTTCAATATGCAGGTCTGTTAAGTGATTTTTCCATAACCCTTATTTCAGATGGTTTGTTCCACTAAGACAGTTCTTTCCACCTGTGCATTTAGTTATGTGTCCTTAAATTTTGCGTATTACCATCTCTCTTTCCAGTTTTTCCTGGAAACAAGTGAAGAGTAAAGATCACATTTGTTTTCAGAAAATGATGGGAAAAAATTAAGGAAAATTTGTACAACTGTCTGTCATCAAGACTTCAATTTTCAGGGAAAATAAAAAAAAAAAAAGGAAAAGTAGATCTATTTGTTACCAAATATTTGTTAAAGGGAAAATAGAAAAGAGTAACAGCCAGAATGGATTTGTTAAGAACAAAACACTATGTCCCACTGGTAGAATTTCCTTCTTAAAATGGGTAACGAGCCTCTAGTACCTAGAGGAGAAGAAGAGTCACTTATCTTAATGTTGTTATGTTCCTTTTTCTGGTTCACATGACATTTTCATAAGCCAGGTGGAGTGTTGATGAAGCAAGTGCAGGTTGTGTGCAAGCTCACAGCTACACTCAGTGACCATATATCCTGGTTCACAGCTGGAGTGGAAAGACAAACTGAGTGAGGTTTTGTTGGTATCTATCCTGGATCTCCTCCTCCTGTGTGCTGGTTTCGCACAACATCTAGAAATCTGAACACAGCAGGAGCTGACTACATCTTCAGAAGACACTGGAAGAGACCACAAGTAAGACAGGATTAGAATTTGAGATGATTTTACAAGTGTTATGCAAGACTTTATAGACAGGACTGTCATCTGCAGGTCATACAAAATGACCTCTCAGTTCTGCCTGGCATTTGTGAGGCCCACATAATTGATTCCTACAGAAGGAAGAATGACAAAAATTATCTATTAAAAGAAGGTTGTAAGAATGAAAGGTCTGAAATAGCTTGCCAAGGGAGGTCCATACCACCTTCCTACTTGGTCATTTTAAGGAGAGATTAGACAAAATGTTTAAAAAATTACTTTAGTAAAAATGTTACTGCTGTGAGATAGATGAACTAGAGGAGCTCTTTAAGTCACAGGTCACATTTTTTTTTATCTTTCCACTCTTTTCCTTGGTACCCACATTCTCTCTCCTGGGGAAAAACAGACTCAAAAATGCTGTTTGATCACCTATTTTTCTAAATACACTGCAATTTTAGCAGTCATACACAAAGTAAGATTTCATGTTACCAAATTGCTAAATATCTACCTGGTTTTTAAACTCAGTGACTAATCCACATTAGATAAAAAATAGGTCACTTGCTTACTCTGGCACCAGTTTATAAAGGGTGTTCTTATTAGGTGCCAAAGAGGTAGTAAAGACATACAAACTCAGAATGTTGTGACACAGTACCCACATATTAGCCACCCACACACCCCCATCCTTTAAAAGCTGTATTGGCCCTCATGGATACTTGCTGATTTTGCAGCTTTTAATATGATGTCTAGCTTCCTTTTTCACAAAGTATCTGCCAATGAACTTCAAAGGGAGCCTTTGAGCCTTTAGAAGGCAGCCTCTTTTTTTTTTTCCCTCTCATTTTATACCCTTCATGGTACTAAATAAATCCTCAGAGAAAGTTCTTAGTGAAAGCAGAAAGTCAAAGGTAGAGCTCCCTTTGGTAATTTGCAATGCCTGATTTTTGTTAAACAGAGTCAAATGCTGAAGAAACAGGTTTCCAGGTTCAGGTTGACAAGTCAACTGCATTGCTATGTTCAGCTTTTCTCTTTATCAACTCATGGCTCAGAGACTGGAGGGGCAAAGAAGATAAAATAAGCAGGGTAAAAGAGAGATCAGCCATGACAGAGGTGAGACTGTAAACCTCTG
Source organism: Chloebia gouldiae (assembly GCA_003676055.1). Lineage (NCBI taxonomy): Eukaryota > Metazoa > Chordata > Aves > Passeriformes > Passeridae > Chloebia > Chloebia gouldiae. Next base: position 4,176,323 of record QUSF01000040.1, read on the forward strand.
AATAAATGTGGAAACAATCACTGAGGAAAATTAGTACATTGAGCAAGTCCAGGGAAGTTAATGAGACAAGGTGTCAAATAAGTTTGATACCCAAGATTTGTTCTGGTGGAAGGAGTTCAGCCAGACAGAAGGAGCACAGCTGAGTAGCAAGTCAAACAAAGCTTCTGAATTCTTAAAGGAGTCATAAAATCCTGTAGTGTTTGGAACATCAAACTGCTCCACTCAAGAGAAAAGGCTCTGTTGTCAACTGTATTAAAAAAGAATACAGAATCCACAAAAACTAACAATAGGATTTCTACATCTCAATCTAGATCAGAATTCTCAGTCCTCCAAAGAACAAGCTAATTTAACATAGTAATTTGCACTAGCCCATTGCTTGCAAAATGATTGAAGGTATGAACTCAAATGAAGACTATGGCACAATTTGTGGCTATAAGCTGAATTTTGCACTACAGTCAATTCTAACAAGTAGAGGACACTGCACTACCTACTGTGTAAGGCTGCAAAGGCTACCCATGCAGTCTGTGAAACAGCATGCTCTCTCTGTAAGCATCTTGTGTCTGAGCAAGATGGTCGCTTGTGTCTCTAGGAAATGTCTCAGCAGCAGGGCTTCCTGCCTCAGGAATAAAGTTCATCAGCAGAACTGTCCAAGGGAAACTCCCACTGTCCTGTGCTATGTCATTGGAGAGGTGTGTTGTGGTAGTTCTTGGACAGGAACACCAGCTTCAGTCCAAGCTGTGTGATACCAGGCCACATGGCTTAGTGCTGGTGGCAGCACAGCTTGGAGCAGGAGGCAGGACTAGCTGATGTCTAGTGGTACATTCCTCTGAGATTCATGTGATTCTATAACTTTGATCCAAAATAACTGCTTTTGGATCTCATGTGAATGAAAAATACAATGCAGTTTGATTTTTGCTTCCCTCAGATATACATATATTTCCAGCAGTCTCTCAATTATAAAAGTCAATTTCACAGTTAGTTAATGGTTCATTTATTGATTCTGATCTACTAAATTCAAGCAGCTCCACAAACAACAATATACTGAGATGTATTGAGGAATGAAAGAAATAACTCACATTTGAGGGATAAAAGAAATAACTCACTTTTTTTTTCCCTGTACAAAGCTACAAATTGACAGCCTCTTTTTGGTACTGGAGCTGTAATTTCAAATGTCAAAAACCTTTGACATGCCTCATAGATTACATCTTTGGAGAGCCCTACTTCTGTTTAAAAGCTGAAATTAAAGGACTTTTAGTTATTTTGAATTGTAATTTCAGCAAACTCTTTAGGCTGCAATAGTTAATCTATTTCTCTGAGGTTTGCATTACTTATGTTGCCAAAGAGCTCTTAGCAGAAGCCAATCTCAATTGAAATTCTGCACCTACACTCAAAATGTAAATAGGAAGGAGAAAGATTTAAAAGTATAATTAATCAAAAGCCCATATGACAACCTTGACTTCTAAAGGGTAAAAGAATGCTTGCAACCAAAAGATAGGTTTGAGCTCTTCTTGTTACAAAACCAAGCTCCTGGGATTAAGGTCCTGGTGATTCTCCAATAGCAATGCCAAGGACAAGAAACAGATAACTTCTCCTGGCTGGGTTTTCATCTCTGCAGAGATGGGTTTTCTTCCCTGCAAAGTCTGCACAACAGACAGCTAGGCTGTAGTCTGCACCATTACCTACCAAACCATATCTCATTACACCTCCAGTTTTTGCAAAAGCCACAATGAACAGCTGGATTCATACTAAAGACTCACTTGTTTTTATCATTTCTCTCCACTATAGGAATGCCTTCTGGAGAAATGGCCCATACACCCTGCACTGCCCTGTTGATCAAAGGCACCACAGCTGTCCCAGGGGCAATAGCTTAAAATTGCCTCAAGTCTCAGCAAAGGTTCAGCTTCAAGAAAGCGACAGTAGCAGGGGGAATTGGGCATATTTACAAACAAAGCAAAAGTAACTAATTATGAAAGTCAAAAATAATTGCCATTCATTGCACATTTTTGTAGCATGGATTTTGTACATTTACTGAAAGCCTCTTCATATGCATTCTGCTCTTTTAATAGAGAGGTGTGAAAATGTATCTTCCTCAGAAGATTTAAAAAGGATATGAAGATTTTGATAGTTAAGTATTTGGTAATGAGAAGATCAGGCCACTAGTTTATTTGCTTTTCTCTAACTGTCCCAGTAAACTCCCTGGTGCTTCTTCTCCATATGGTATGGTTTTACACCCTAATCTTCTCCTCCCTTGCAGAGACGAGATCTCACAATGAAAAGACACTGTAATTTTCTGTAGTATACTCTGGATTTCCTTCTATTTGTCTGTTCATGGAAAACACTTATAGTCACTTAAAAAGCTATCTCTGGAAGAGAATGTTTCAGATAAAACTTAATTAAGCCCAGCTTTAATGCTGAATAATTAAAACAACTGTACTTCCAGAGGTCTGGCCTGGAAGAATCTAAGTTTTGCATAATTTTTGTAATTTCTGAAAGTTAATCATACTGATTTTTTTAAAAAGTAGCTGCAGACATATTCACTCCAATGTCTGTTAGCCTTAGGGAATCCCATAACAGAATAGAAATGTCTTTTCTCACAAATAGCCTACTGAAATCAGCAGTCTGTTAGGAACTAGATGCTGCGTCTAGATTTCCTGCACACTGCTCTGAAAGTTTTTCCTCCACATTTCTTCAGAGCTGTCCTAAAGTGCTCAGAACTCTTTAGCCTCCTGCTTAAGCTGACTTTATCAAACTTTAACTGTCTCATGTGGGAAAGGCAAGGGCATAAGTCCATGGGAGTATGAAGAGATGAAGCAACTGTTGTCAAAGTAGGAAGTCTTTCTGTGATTGCAGTGGATACTGGAACATTCTCCATGAGTGATTTTGAATAAGAAAAATCCCAAGAAGAATGACTTTCCAGATACCATGAAGGCTGAAACTCTCTGTATGCCATGACTATTCCTGTGGTACTGCTAAATGACAAAGGAACTGATGGTAATTGGCTATCACTTTTCACCTTCAAGCCCCCACTGTGGTGCCCATCATACTGTGGTGTGGGTGACTGATAGTCCCCAGCACCCTGAAGTTACAGAACTTAGCTTCTGTGAAATGGATAGAGTGAATGATTAGTAATCTTAGTACTTTTCTGGAAGTGGGAGTAGTTTGGTGGAAAAAAAAAAACCAACATTTTTCAGTGAGTGATTATGCAAGAAAGAGTGCAAATAAAATAGTAATTACTCTTTAATCAGATGTTAAGCCAGAGGTGGAGTTGTATATGACCTGTCTTCCACATACTGTTTGCTTCTTGGTTCAAGTTTCACATAAGGACTGACAAAACTGATGAAGAATTTCAAAACAAAGATGGTATAGGTGTTTTGCAACTCTCATGAGCATATTGGGGCAGTTTCTCTAAAGATCAGTGCAAGTTCAGAAGCACGCAGCTTTTTCAGAGCAGCAACCATCAAGACGTTTTCAGCTGGACCCTGATACCTGTTTCCAAGGAGGTCTATCTATAGATTCATAATTTCAAAGTACAGGAAGCCACTGGAAAAAGGTAATTTGATTTGTTTGAATGCAAAGATATACAGACTAATGGGCCAGGGACTGGAGGGAGAAGGCAGGACTGCAGATGGGGGGAAAGGGATCAGGGACAGCTGGTAGATAAACAATGCATGATTTACTGACACTGGCAAGGGAAAGTGTCTATTGGTCAGACCTGGGAGAGACTCCCTGTCACCCTAGGGGAAGGTTATGTAGTTTCCCTATGTTTTGTGTCACAGAAAAGGCCGTGTAAAACAGGTAATCACCAGCCCCAAGCATCTGATCATATCTACTGGAACAGGGAGGAAATTTTATCATCAAAATTTTCTGCAGGATTGCCTATTCTGATTAATAGATACTCTATTTTGTCCATAACAACACCTTTCCCTCATACCAGCCTGCACAGCTGCTTTTTCTAATATTTCACTCTCAAGAGACCCGCTTGCACTTCTGCTTGGTAGCTCTTGCCCTTACAGGTAGTTCTAGTATATTCAGAGAAAGAAAGCAAAAAGTGAGGTTTTCAGAAGAAGAAACTCATGCTACTTTCCCTTTTATTTTCGATATCTCTATATAGATATCTACATTGATGGCAGGTGGGTAGTAGATAGGCTGTAAATATTCCCCTTATGGCAGTGTCCAGTTATGGGTGTAACCAATATACAAAAGAAAGGTGGAAGGCTTCAGGGGTGAGAACCTCCACGTTCCAGGACATATACACCAACATGCCTTTAAGAGGCCTTGCTCTCTGGGATCAAGCCCCATTCTTTCTCTTCTTTTTATTTCCACTGACTGATAAATTCATCACAAATCTTAGTGATAGCCTTTCAACAATAGGGGCATCCTGACTGATTACTATAGACCTTTTTATGAGCTAGCTTCATAAAGGTCATTAATAACATGAGCTGCCACCTCTGAACAAAAGAGAAAAGGTAAAAATGTGCATCATTTGTGTTGCTGATGGAGTTCCATCCTCCCAGCACACATAATGGGTGTGTGCAAGGAATTTCTCATGCATGCTCGTGTGAACAACCGGTATGCCGTCAGGCAGTTTCCAGTAAATGGCTCTAAAGACTTCAGAGCCACTGCCCTACAAAAGTCCATTGTTCATATGCAGGATCTGCCTCCCTACCATTCATTATAAAAGCACAGATCACAACAATGACATGTTTATCTTAGCAGGGTGTTAAGTCTAACCAACTATGTCACCGTCACTGGTTCAGGCTTAGAAACGGGATTACTGCAGCTATTCTGAAACATCTCAAATGCAGGATAAGGCCCAAGTACTATGTATGTGGTCAGACAACACTTTAAAGAAAGTATAATGTTACTTGGCTGAGTTTGAACCAGATAAAAGCATTTTATTATAAGAGAATGGATGCAAGACCACTCTGGTGGAGAAGCAGGGGCTTGTTCACAGGGAGCTGTCAGCCTGGTGAGTCCAACCTCTTTGGCTGTCCTCTGTGGAGAGGTAGGCTGCTCTACAGGGCAGTGTGCTACCTTCAAAATGCTTGAACTTCTCCCTAGGCTAGAATTAGTGTCTGTGAACATTCTCATACACGGGTTCATGCATTGAAAACTCCAGCCAAAAGTGATGCAAATCTCAGGAGGTGAGTAACAGCTATAAGAAGTCCAACAATTAAAGGAACTGTTTTCCAGGTCATCAAAATATGAGTGAGTCTGGATTGCCATCACATAATCCTATCCTAAACTGAGTTCTGTCTTTATTATAAAGACAATTGGTTATTTGGAGACCTGCATGCAACACAGCAGATAAGTGTCCTACAGGGAAAGTCTCCTACATGGCCCTAAAGAAAAAACAAAGTAAATTGCATTCAAGCCTGTACCCTTCTAGGATCTTTTTCCCTTTCCACCATGACCCTTCTTCAGAGAAGAAAAAGTGTCTCTTCTCTCCTTCCCTAAGTAATAGGGAGTGGAGCTGGAGGAAATAGACCTTGTGAGAAATTAAGAGTGGTCTCAAAGGAGGAGAGAGAGAGAGACCTTAGAGTCAGTGAGGCTAAGAGTAGTGTAATAACCTGTGAAACCTGCAGTTTTCAAGCCACTCCCTTAAGAATCAAAAAGTCTGACACTCAGAAGATGAGGTAAGAAGGGAGAAGCAGCAAGACAGAGGTAGAGTGATGGCTAGGGAACAGCAAAGCAGGAATTAAGGAAGGATGGCATACATCAAGGACATAAAAGAAAATTGAGACAGACAGTTTGGTTCCTCCAGAGAAAGACAGAGGACATCAGCAGATAGGGTTCAGACAGAAGTGGCTTACTTATGTCTATACAGCTCTGCATGTGGAGAGAATCTGGAAGAAGACATGAAAGGACAGTGTCTGTGGATGCTTTGCACGGTAGGAGAGAAAGGGGAGATAGGAAATACAGGAAATTTGGAATGAGACCTGAAATACTGAAGAAGGGTGAACTGTTCAAACCTTCATAGACAAACAGGAGCAAGTTACAATTCTTGAGCCTTGACACTACAAAAATTATTTTACCCCAACTGTGTTCACTGAAATGTGTTCACTGACTGGGAAATCCCTTACAACCCCCTTCCTGGAAGAAACAGCTTTTCTTGCTTGATCTGTTCAGTTCACTGTTACCTCACTTTCAGATTGTGACCTTCTGTCAACATGTAACAGGTAGTATTTTCCAATGCCCCTGTCAGAAATGGCTGGGCTTTGCTCTTCCTGCTCCAAATCCAAAATGAGCAGGGCACAAACACAGGTGAAGGAGGAGGAGAATAAGGAAGTAACATGGCCAGGTTTTCACAGCAAGAGAGGAAATGCTGTGTAAGCATCCTTTCTGTAGATAGATTCAAGGGATACTGTGTACCACCAAGGAAATAACCAATTAAAAGGCTCCTAAGACAGAAAATCCTATGATGAGTATCCTGGGTGTTGTGGGGCTTTCTTCTGTTATTGTTAAAATTACTAAGCAATAGTAAACAATTGCCTAAACAATAAATTAGACTAGAGTAAATAGGGAGATAATTATGAAGCACAAAAGCCTCCAAAGATTAGCCTCCTGTGCTATAATCTTTTGAGCAAAGTCTCCCCTCATTTACCCTGAGAAAATAAACAGGTGACAACAAATGTAATCACCTGTGGGATGGAGTAATGAATCTAGCCAGCCTCTTTCATATCCCGTGTTTATGATTGTGCTCTGCAAGTAGTTTTCTGTGGCTGCAGTCTTCTGTGTGAAACCTAATGTCCAAATACAGCACACAGCTCCTGAGGCTCACTTAATCTTGGACTGGCAGAAAGAATGAAAGAAGTGTCAAGGGTGATACACAGCAGGCCTGCTGGAGCTTTGGCTGCCTGGTACCAAAGGAAAAGATCCTTGGCCTTATCAGATTCCTTTGGTAAAGACTCTGCACATTCCTAAGAAGGGGCTTGGGACCAGTCAGTTGGATAACCCAAAGCTCTGGGCAAGGGATGTGGAACAGGCTGAATGCCTTTGATCAATGAAAAGAAGAGGAAAAAAACCCTACACACACAAATTACCACTGTCCCCCATATGCTGTCCAATATTATGCTGCTAAGAAGATGTGATGAATTAGGAGTCAGGAATTCCTCCAGAGCAGAAGTGCTGATCAGATAACCTGTCCAACACTGCATTTTAAAAATACTGTCCAGTTAATGATGATTTTTTAAGCTTTCTTATTATTACTGCTAATGTCAAGAAAGATAACTAAAATAAAGAGTTGTCTTTGCACTATTCCTGGTTCTTGCCTGTGCCAGAGTGGGTGATAATTGTGCTTTTGTTTAGGATAAGCATTATTCTTACATAGTCTCAATATTTTTTTTCAATTGTTTTAGACCTGTGACTGCAAATTCCTAGAAGTTTGCAGACCTTTTCTAAGGGCTCCAAAACAGAAACAAGCATGTTATCACCAGGTATAAATTTCTTCTGAAATATCGTCACATGAAAATTGCAGGGATCCATAAACCTGAAAAGATGGAGTAAAGTACTACCAGTTTGGTCTAAGCTCCTTGTAGAGGCTTACAAACACTGCCAAACAAGAGCAGCATTGTGATCTCATTCAAGGAGTTCTCATGCTGAGCATAGTAGCCTGTAAAATAAAAAGTCATTATCTAGACTTGCAACGTAGAAGTACCAGTAAAAATAGAGAATTAAAAGATTATGTTTTCTACATTATTTCATTTGAGAAGATTGTAAGGCAAAAGAAGAAAATGAAAAGGCACATACTGCAATGTTCTCCAAAGCAGAAACTGGCTGTGACCTCTTAAATATTTTAAATTAATTTATGCAATAAAACTTCCTCCCCTTAGCCATGAATGTCCCTGTGGGAAGCAAAATTGTGCCATCTAATGGGATTTAGACTGTCTTAGCTGTGCATTCTCAATGGACACTGTCGACACCCTACAGACCTGTTTACATCACAGAATGGACGTTTTTGGATTCCACTTTGCTCCCAAGTTCAAATTCCTCTTCTGCCACAGATGCGGGAAGGGTCCATTTACCCTGCCAGTCTTAGGGTCAGAGAAGGGGAGGGAAACTTGCTTTTTCAGTTACCTGCTTAATCCACCTTTGTTTTTATTGGCTTCTGCATGGATGAGAAAGAATGGGAAAAATAATTTTCATTACTATGACTTGGTAAACTTGAGGGACCAAAGCCCTAAGGTTCCCCATGAACGAAGGCTGTCCCACTTGCCAAGTACCCAGGAGCTTTGGGATTCTGTGCTGCCCAGTTATGGAGCTGGTGTATGCAGACAGAGCTGTAGCACAGTCTCATTTTGAAGCACAATTTTGTAACCACAGTTAAGCAAGAGGTTTGACATCGATTTCAGTACATCATTTAATCTTTGTGCCTTATGGACTTGTGTATCTTTATGACAGAAAGTGATTTCACAGCTTGCAAGTTTTTTCTTCTGCGCTGATCATAGTGGAGAGCCATATAATATATTACTTCAGTATTCAAATAGGTGCAAGTGTTGCAAGAGACTTATAGACCTCTGTAAAAAAAACCATGATAGGTGCCCTTGGGACTCCTGGCTATTGCCTGAGTAACAAATGAATGAGTAGCAACTCCATAAGAAGTCTTCAGTACTATTTAAAAGTAAAGTTCACTGGTCAGTCTTCAAATAATTAGCAACTCTCTTCTCTACAAACACAGAAAAAAGTGACCTTTTCCAACAAGGCATAAGCTGTTTTTCTCCAACTCAAATCATCCCCTGGAATAATTGGATGAACTTTGCCCACCGGCAGACCTTTTGTCTTCTATGAATCAACATGGAAAGGAATCTTAAGAATGTTTTGGTCATTTATTTCGGATTTTTACTTCTCTTTACTGCTTACTCAGGACTCCAGAGTCTACAGGTAAGAGAAGCATCTCCCATTGGCTGTCAGGACAGCTGGTCTGGAAGGGCATCAGGCCAACTGGTAGTGTGAAACACATCAGTCTTTCCATGGTGTCTGTGAGGAAGGCATGCACAGTATTTTTTATGAGGTGGGTTAGGACATTAACTTGCTGCAGGTTAATATTCCTCACCCGGATCTGCAGCATTTACTAAATATTTTATTCTAGTGTTTCTCAAATAGCTCTCATATTTGTGTCATGCTACTACTCTAGATCAACAAAACCTGTTTAAATGGAAACAGAAAACAAAATTAACCTGAGATAACTTTTCTCAAAAGAAGATACTGCCAAATGGAAAACAATTCTGTTTCTGAAAAGGATTTGTTTTGAATATTTCTAAATTGCTAAGATTTTATAATAATTATTATTGTACAGTAATGTGAAATAATTAAAAATTATTCCCAAACCATTAAATTGTTTAAACATAAAATAATACAGTAATTTCTAGGATCATGATATAAAATAATAGTAAAAATATTATTTTTTAATAAGGCATTTATGTGGCTTTACTGGCATTAACATCCTAAAACATAGTAGCAGACATGGGTTTCTAGAAAGACTCGAATACTCAGGTTACCATTAGAGCTCACTTGCTCATCCAAAATAAAAGACTGAGGGTTTCTATTGCTGTCTACGAATGCTTCTGAGTAGATAAACACAAGGAGAAACTTCTCAGCCTTAAAGACTTTGCTGGTCTAATGGCTGATAAATGAATAGAAGACATTGACAAGCAATTTTAGGCAGGATATTAATGCATGATTATGATCAACTATATTGAATTTTCCAATCGGAGTAGGAATCTGTATGCCTTAAAGGTGGAACTTGATACATAACATGATGAACTTGTTTGCAATAATGATGGCTTGACCTCATTTCAGGCAGAGGTTCTTCTTCCTTGTTCTGTACATCTCTCTTCTCTCCTTGAACAGATTTTCTTTGCTGGCATTGTCAGATTCTGAACTCAGGGCTGTTCTGCAAAAACAGTCACAAAACTTGATTATAAGGAGGTATTATGAGTTGGTGAAACTGATGAGGCAGAGGAAGATAAACCCTAGAAACTGCAAGTCAGTCCCACCATTTGAAACAGCTGTTTAGAGCTTGGTGCTAATAACAAGGCTGAGGGTTCAATTCCCATACAGGCCATTTATTCAGAGTAGTACTTGATGATCCTGTGGGTCCCTTCCAACTCATAATATTCTGTGAATCTGTGAACCTATAAGCACTGGAATATTAAAAATTTCATCATTCATTTCAATAGTCTACTACCCTGATTCCCCCACCAAAAAAAACCAAAAAATGAACAAGCAAACAAAAAAAAAACCAAACTACAAACAAACAAACAAAACCACACCAAAAACAACCAAAACAAAACAAAACAAAACAGAACAAAAACAAAACGAAACAAAACAAAACAAAAAAACGGACAGTAAAAATCATATGATTGTGGAAGCCTGGCTTTTAATTTGTGGAAGTTGTAGCTGACAAAAACAGGCATGTGATGTTTCAAAAATAAGACCTCTGAGATCAGGAAGCCTCTTTGCCTGTTTACATAACAACCATTCCAATTCTCAAATGCCTTGGCCCTGTCTAACAGAGACTGTCCTCACCTCACTCCCTGGTACCTGGCTGTCTCCAAGCATGCTGCATGACTGCCACCATGGTCCTGCATGGCCAGACTGCACAACCACTGCAGGTTTGGAAAGTGTTCCATGAAGCCACGAAGAGCTTCATTCCCCTACAATGCTCTCCAGTGCCACCCCCTCAGCATCCAGTCCCCCTTCTAAAATCATACCGAAGTATATCACTTATTAATCAAAACAATCAGGAAAACATTGCTAAGCAGCATAGAATTGCAGAATGGTTTGGTTGGAAAGGACCTTAAAGATCATCTCATTCCAGCCCTTCATCATGGGCAAGGACACCTTCCACTAAACCAGATTGCTCAAAGCTCCATCCAGTCTGGGCTTGAACATCTCCAAGGATAGAGCATCCATAGATTCTCTGGGCAACCTGTTCCAATACATCACCACCCTCACAGTAAAGATTTTCTTTCTAGTATCTACCCTAAATGTCTCTTTTAGTTTAAAACTGTTGCCCTTTCTTGGCCTATCACTACCTGCCCTTGTAAAAAGTCACATCCCCCCTTTTTAATGTCCCCTTTGAGTACTGTAAAGCTGCAATGAGGTCTTCCTGGAGTCTTCTCTTCTGGCTGAAACAATCCCAGTCCTCGCAGCCTGTCTAGGAGAGATGGTCTATCCTTTTGATCATCTTCATGGCCCTCCTCTCCAAGAGGTGCATGTCCTTCCTGTGCCAGGGAGCCCAGAAATGGCGCAGTATTTCAGATGGGGACTTACCAGAGCAGAGTAGAGGGAGAAGTTCCTTTGCCCTGCTGGTCACACTTATTTTGATGCAGGCCAGGATGCAGCTGGCCTTCTGGGCTGCAAGCGCACACTGTTGCTCTTTTCCAGGTCTTCAGGCACAGAATTCTCCAGTCCTCCCCTGCAGGGCTACTCTCAGTGAGTTCTTCTCCCAGTCTGTACTGATGTCTGGGATTGTCCTGACCCTTGAATTTGGATTTGTTGAACCTCATTAGGTTCGCATGGACCCATTTTTCAAGCTTGCCCAGGTCTCCCAAATTAATTTTCTCATTTCAACTTTTAGAGCTCAAGAAAAGAGGAGAACTAGTTTGAGCACAAAACTATAAAACCTGATTAGATCAGTAAAATGTTATTCCCTCTTTGTGAAAATGTGGGTGAATCAATTATTTCCAACTACCGAGGGCTGCTGCAAGCCTATTAGGATATTTGGACCTTGGCCTCTGAAAATCCTAGAAATTATCAGACCTGTAGTTTAAAGCAAAGAATCTCCCACTATTGCTATGCCAGCCCTTGCAATGCCTATCTGAGAATATTCCTGCCTAAGACAACAAATGAAGGCCAAGAAAAGAGGTTATCTTTCATTCAACTTGCTTTTAAAGAGAAACTCAAACAATTATCATGAAATAATCTAAAGAATAATGTACCAAAGCTTTGAATCTGGGCAATCCACACCTGGTTTTGTATCACATTTTCATAAATGGTCTATCATTTTGAAGAAAATTCCAAGTCCATAATCAGGTTGTTTTGGGGAAATGAGACAGTAATATCCAGTCCCGATGCTGTGCCTCTTTATTTCTGCCCAAAGCTACTCTCTCTGTACACCACAGCAATATGTACCTGTGATAAAATTTGTCTCAATCACTGTTTTTGTCCCTGCAGAGCAGTCTCAGTGCAGAAGAAGGCCTGGGAGCTGCTTTCCTAAGTGTTCTGTTTGCTGCACTCACCTTATTGTCCGTGTTCCTCCCTCCAATCATCATCAAGAAGTTGGGCTGCAAGTGGACTATTGCAGCCTCTATGTGCTGCTACGTCACCTAGTCCCAAGGGAATTTCTATGCTAGCTGGTACGATTTAAATACTTTAACTTTCTCTGTTGTGTTCAAACAAATTAAGTAAGAGCAAAGTTCTTTCTTCTTTTTCTTCTCCATTCCTACTCTAGCTCTGTGTTGCAGAGCAGAAAGTTGGATGCAAAAGGTGCTACTTGGAACAAATTGAGATAAATAAATTGTCCAAGATTAAAAAAGAAACGTTTTCCTATTTACCATCTGAGTAGGAGTTGCCTTGGGGCAATTTTCCTTATCTGCTGTTAATAGCCCCATCAGTGCCTTGCCACATGACTCAGAGATAACACTGTCCAGGAGCCGGTGATTAAGGACACACCTTGAGACTCATAATGACCCATTGTGAGATGCTCTGCACAGGGGGGAGGAGCTAGGCATTCCAACCTGGATAAACTGGGGATTTCTAGACAGAGGAGTCAGCCTTTTCACAGGTTATCCAAGAGGCCACAGCGACTACATCTGCCATCCCAAGAGGACTGCAGCTACTCCAATTTGGACTGCTGCCAGCACGCTGGCCAGGTTGTGTTCTGACTTTGTCGGTGGTCTTTCCCTTTGTATTTTTGCATGTATTTTTGTCCTTTTCCCCTTTTCCCAATAAATTGTATTTCTGACTTGGAGTCTCTCACTGGTTTTGCTTTCAAACCAGAACATAAATCCAGTTTTAGGTGGACCAGAGAAGTGAAAATATGCAAAGAGTCAGAATTAATACATCCATCCACCCACCTGAAGCTGCTTCTCTAACTCATGTTTGTAGCAGAGATTCACCTTTGGGGGGAAAAAAAACACAGAAGTTTCATTTAAAAGTCGAAAGACTTTTAGGGTTGTTTTTGAAAAGGTTAAAGGGAAGACTATCTTCCAGCCAGTAGCTCTGAGAGAAGTGGACCACAGGAGAAGGCTAACTCCTGCCTATCTCTTTCTAAAAGCGGACGAACAACTTCTGGTCTCCAGAAGCTGTTCATCCAAGCCAGACAAGGGTTGCAACTCTGTAGAGGAAAGTTGTCAATATCCATCTTCTGAAGTGCACGTGCAATTTATTTCTCAGTTATGATAAGTTAAGGCACATGAGCACAGACCTGCATATGCTTGCACAGCCTAAACTTCACAAGGCTGGCCTTTTCTTGATTCCATGTAGCAGATTTATTGTATCATAAAAAGGATGAATCTATTTCTTTGATGTCTATTTTTGCTGCTGTATCGTTGGGCAAATAATTATTATGCTAATGGTAACAACTATGCTAAATAAAGTGTTCTTTGGCAGGTACATACTAATCCCTACCTCTGTGATCCTGGGCTTAGGAGGAGCACCACTCTGGTCTGCCAAATGCACTTAACCTCACTATTGCTGGCACTTCGTATGCTGACAAAGCAGGAAAAAATACAAAAGACATTATCAACCAATACCTTGGGATCTTCTTTTTGGTGTTTCTGACTTCTGGCGTCTAGGGAAATCTTATCTCATCCTTGATCTTTAGCCAATCTTCCAACCAAGGTAAAATGTATTTAAAGTTTTGGCACTTCTTTCTATAAACATCAACTAGTTCTAGATACATGAGAGGTAGATTTCTGCAGCTGAGCTTTCATAGTCAGTGGAAATAGGCACTTCAGATGAGAGTTAGCTCATCTGAGGATAGATGTCTGAAATAAATGAGATAAATTTCTCTCTGAAAGTGTCTATTTTCTATCAAAAATCAACCATAAAGAGAGTTCAGACAAATAACTAAATAATAGAACTCTATTGAGTTCTCTTTGAATTCTACCCCTGTATTGCATAGATAGGCTGCAGGCAGTGACAGTCCTTCACATCTGGCTTCTATTCAAAGTGGTTTAAAACAAAAGACAAAATAGTGACCCAACCTTTTTGCAAAGCTTGTAATATTGGGTTAGTTTGCTGTTATGCATTCAAAGTTAGTCAGACTGGTTGCTGGGCTTGCTGAAAATGAGTGCTCTATGGAGCTGTCAAGAAGAAATAGCAGTAGCTGTTGGCAGGAGTCTGCATGCCAGGGCTCCTATGCTGTATTTCAGGCTCAGACAGCAGATGCCCATGTAGCTTGAAGAAATCACTCAGCAGCAGTGCACTCATTTCCCATGCATGTAATTGGCATCAATTTTAAAAGGGTAGTTGTGAAGATAAATTAATATTTGGATGCCACCTTAGAGATTCAAAATGCTGTGGTGTCTTATCTTTGCAGTCTTCTGTATGTTTCTCATCCCCTCAAAATTGAAACAGGGTCATTCTCCAGACATGGAGAGAACTTTCCATATACACTGCTACTATGAGTAGCAAGAGGTTGCCTCTTTCCCTTCTCAGCAGTACGTCCTCTGAAGAATTCTCAAATAGCTACTAGGCTAAAGCTAAATGTCAGGAAGCTGGCGTCAGGTTTTAATCTTTATATTTTTGGATTTATGACTAAGTAGTTGTCACAAGTTGTGATACTTACGTAGAATCATGCTTCCTTGAAACCTAAGTAACTATAGGAGAAGCACCATGGAAGCAGAATGCTGGCAGACTTTTTCAAGTGCAGTGGAGCCCTGCTGGCCTGATCCCAGAGCCACATGATGTCTCAGGAGGGACTGTGTCCTGATTTCACTTGCAGGGTAGAGGCAGTGGTGCAGCTGTGGGGTCTGTACAGACTGCAGCCATTTGACTCTTCTCTGCCTCACAGCACACATAAGTTTAACAAGAGGAATAAAACACTCTTTGTTGGTCTTGTAAATCCTTTCCTAGTTTTACTTTTGAGGATGTTCCTCCAAACTCTAAAGATGCTTATTTTTTTTAACTATTACATAGAATTTCAAAAAATGCTGTGTTCCTGTAAACAGCTCTCAAAGCCAAAGGCCTTGCACATCTTCATGACAGTGATGAGCAGTTATAACATGAGTTTCACTACTGTGCCTTCTCAGTGAGACACAGCTTTAATCTAGAGGGTACTTCTTTGCTGGGGCAAGGTGGTAAGAATCTCCAGAATGCAATTCTTTTTCTCTCCTCTGAGAATTGTGAACAGGCATCCATTTGTATTTTCATGTACTTAAAATGTATCATTTTGCTGAGCAGTAGGAAAAACACAGCATGTATCTGGAGAATCAAAATGCATAAAATTCAGACATCTACCTATTCTTGATGTATTGCCTGCATCACTGCATCCAGATACAGCAAAGCAAAGTTACACCATAATACCAGAACTGAAGACAGTATCAGTGTAAATTACAAGAGTCATCCTGCCTCACTCAACAACATTACAGTTTTAATTCAAGAGAAACAGTGGAAATCCTGCCTTGCAGCTTGCATATGACTAATTGCATGTGCCGCTTCATCTTCAGATGATGCAGGAACCAATAAAAAACTTGTTTTGCACACTTCCACACTTCACTCATGTGACTCACCTTTTGCATATGGCAATTTTGCTGAAAGTCTGTTTGTCTATTTTTTGCTGATAGTCTGTAGTAGTAGTGACTATAATAAGGTAATAATTTTCTTTACATTACTACATTTTATTTTATGTTGAACCTAAAATTGCTTATTAAGCTGGTTAGACAGCTGATTCACATCACAGCAGTTTTAATGGGAAGAAATCAGGAAAAATACACTAAAAGTAGTTACACAATAAGCTTAATTGAAAAATTATGGATCAGCTCTTCCTTAAGGAATCAGCCAAAGTACAGCTGTATTGCCCTTTATTGTGCTTGGGCTAGAGACAAATTCTGCAGTGAAAGCACTAAAATTCTTGTGCAGGGTTTGGATCATGCCCCTCCAGTAGACAGTTTATTCAGGCTTACACTTTGGGTTAGCCTTTATTCTTTACCAATAGGGTACTGGAGGAAGTGGGCATAGTGAGCTGGTGACAGTGTGTGTGAGTACATGTGTGTTTGAGACCTTGACATATGCCATGCACAAAAATGATAGGACTGCACCAAGCAAAGGTCTTAGTCCAAACCCTGCTGAACTGTTAGTTTCAAGTGTGCTCTCAGAAAATTATGAAGGCAGTAGTAAAATAATAAAGTCAGGAAAAGTAGGCTACTGTTGTATGCTGTTCCGCAAAAGGCTTTGTGAACATGAACTTAGAAAGTTTCTTTACTCTATTCTCCTGAGCTGCCACCCCTCACATGAACAATTCCCATTGGATTTGACCTGTGGTGTGTTTAGGCTGGACACTGTCTCTATTGGTTTAACCTCTTGACCTACTCCCCCTATAAAAACTGTATCCAGACCTCCGTTCACAGCCATTCGTCCCTGAGGGGTTCAAGTAATATATCTATCTCTGAACTGCATACAAGTGACCTCTCTGGTCTCTTTGTCTGGGATCCTAGTGGGACTCTCAGGGGGTTCTGCCGTGTCCCAGCTGCCTGGCAATCTCAGCAGAGACCCCAGGGCGGTGGCATTTTTTGCTCTC
This sequence comes from Chloebia gouldiae, assembly GCA_003676055.1. Lineage (NCBI taxonomy): Eukaryota > Metazoa > Chordata > Aves > Passeriformes > Passeridae > Chloebia > Chloebia gouldiae. The sequence goes on from QUSF01000040.1 coordinate 4,193,067, forward strand.
CCACCGGCCCCCGTGGGCGACTGCTGGCCTGGGGCCATAGGGTGGGGTGGGGGGTGGGGGTGGGGGGGCTGAGTGGGAAAAAGAGCAATAGGATACTTGGAAAACTGCAATACTGAGTAATCATAATTGGAATTTATTAAAAAAAATATGTCTTGAGGTGGTTTCTGTCCCTGTAGCATATACAGAAATTATCTGGAGAGGGAAAATGTGGGGTGGCTGTAAGAACTGAAGTCCATTAGTCCCTTGCTGGTGTAAACTTAAAGACCTGTCTCGTGAGGTATTATGATTAAGAGGTAAAAATATATACCCAAACTTTGAATACCACAAAATGAGCTTGGATTCAGATTTCAGCTTCTAACATTAGTCCCTGCCCTCATGTGACCACTAATTCAGTGTCTCCTTTGTTTCTCTTAAACCAAATTTTTGTGTGTTAAATGGGGATTCTGAAGTTAAATATCCCTAATCAGGAAAGACTTGAAACCAGGACCAATCACTAAGCCTTCGATTCCTTATATCCTTATATCCTTACACATAGTGTGCACTTACCTTATCTCTTCACTAGCCTGTCTTTCTTTTAGTTCTTAATTAGGGGAGATCTCAGAAGAAGACCTGGAATGCTGTGGAGCATACGACTGCCTGACTGATGCCACTAACAGCACTGGGTTAGAAAGACCCTCCGACTCCTTAATCTACACACTAGTAGGGGTCTATGCTGGTGAGTAATCCACACAATCTTTAATCAGTATCACTGATGTAGAGCCTAGTACTAGTGGAATCTTGCATGGCTTTGCAGATTTCTGACTTTCTCCTTCAATCCAATTTGCTAAAGGAAAATGAGATATGTGAGAGCTATCAACAACCCCTTCCTAAATAGTTCTAATGCTTTTTGCCAGAGCTGTATCATTGTTATCTAAAGGAGAAAGATATTCTTCACATTTTTTCACCTGGAATAAAGCTGAAGCCCAGTGCGGTAACCCAAATTCAGCCAGGAAAATTGGCATATCTCCCATTTAGTAACTACAGCTGCTATAGACCTTCCTTGCACAAGGCTAGAAAATAATTAAGTACAGGGAAGATGATACCCTCAAAAGAAATAAATAGATGTGCAAGGATTATCTGAGTGAGGAAAGTTACAAAAAGTATCCCAATCAAAAGAATTTATTCTCTGGATAAAGGAAAGTATCTGGTAAGGCAATGTGCACCTTAGCTCTTTCAAAATATTTTCACAGCCTCTGAACATAGACATAATCTCTGTGCTGAGACAGAAGCATAGAATTTTCCATACACTCCAACAGAGTGTATGTGATCCAGGCAGGGCCAGGTCTCAGTGCACAAAGGCACTGCAGAAAACTCTTCCTCTGTTCTCATCCTCCATTCATAATTGGTGGGAAAGTGTAAAAAATATGCCCCCACTCTCCTCCCAGAATGTACTGGAGCAAATGACTTTCTGCTAAAGGCATGTTTGTCTGTAAAGTTTACATTTAAATTTGATGACTAACATATACAGCACTCCCTTAGGGTTTGTGCATGCAAAGTGAATGCAACCCTGCTTCTTCCTGACCCTGTGTCAGTGGGGTTTCGTTTTTCTTTTAAGCCCTTAATAAAAGAGATATCTTTTCTTACCTCAAGGGAAAGTAACTGGCTAAATATTTCATTCACAGACATTTTTTAAATGTGTCCTCAATTTGGTAGCTGAATACTTATTTTGCCCATCTTGGGTGGAGACAATAATGGATAACTCTTCTGCTGTTTTTCTTTCTCATGGACTGTGAATGTTCCTATTTATGGTCATACCAACTGCTATTAAGCCATGCCATTATCTCCTATAATTGATCATAATTCATTTAACATAGTTGTTATATATTTTTTCTAGAAATGTGGGTGTCCTGCTCTCACCCATTTAAGTCCAGCAATTAGACCATAAGTACTAATAAACACTCTGGCAGAACCAATAATGACTTGAATCACGAAGGATTTACAACTCAGCCACAGTGGAGAACCAGGATGCTGGAGAAATTCTAGGACACATGGATGAAAAATAATAAGCAATAAAAAAATGAGGCAATCTATTGTAAATCTGCTGATGTGTTTGGATATTAAAAGTTCACAGTAGAGACAATGTCCATACACACAACATAGGGGCACATTAAAAAAGCAAAGTGGATGGAAAGAGGTGCCTGGTTCTCATCTTACTCTGAACTGTACTTCTTTCCATGGATGGAATTCTAGTCAGCATAAGTGAGGAAACATTATCATGCCCTGCATCCATAATGAAGCAATCAGTTGTGAATCTCATGTATATTATGAGGCATGGTTATCTTCTTGAAAAACCATGAAAAAAATTGTTTTGATTCTCTACACAAGCAACAAATCTAGACTGATAGATGCATGATCATTTTCTGATTAACTACTCTATATATTCTTTTATATGCTACTTCTGCTCAAAAATTATGGGTTTAAAGCTGTAACTTCCATCTTTTCAAGTTAACTAGAGCTGCTCACTATCATCTTCAAAACAGCATATATTCCATATTCAAAGCATGGTTCTGAGCCAAAAAAAAAGGCACAACATATACTGGGTTTCAAGAGAGCATTTATTTTTCTTTTCATGTATTTGACAGAAGAGCCCTGCTAGCCATGAAAACCTTGGCACTGGAAGTGAACACTCCCCTCTTTTGTTGATTTAAAACATTCTGATATCTCCCAAGGGAGCTATTTCTGGCCAGCTCCCATCCCTGTGCCCTGGACAGCCCTGGAAGGGTGAGCCATCACCCTGTGCAGCTGGCCCAGCGGCTGTCACAACAAGCCAGTCACAGCTAAGCTGAGGGGATTTGCGAGTGCACAGCTGTATGCAGAAGATGTGAATGTAGATCAGGCCTTCTTGTTTATACTGAAATGGCCTTTACCCTGAAGCGGAATCTGAGGCAGCTGCCAAAATATCCCACAGAGAGCTAAGCACCAAGTCAGAACAGTAACAGCAGCAAGCGACTTCCTATCATTCTTTCATCATTCCTCAGTTTTTCATGAACTTTTTGTTTTGTTTTGTTTTGTTTTCAGCTAGTGGTGTGCTAGCTGTGTTACTGGTTATTATATTTCTGGACCAGATCAAATCTGACCAAACAGAGACTGAGAAAGAAAAACTAATGTCATCATCCTTTTGGTCTACATTCCTAGCAACTTTCCGGCATCTTAAAGATAAAAGACAGTGTCTTCTAATCCCTCTGACAATGTACAGTGGGTTTGAACAGGCATTTCTTGCTGGTGACTACTCAAAGGTATGGATGTAAATGAAAATATATTTCTGTCTGATTTTCTTGTGCTGTTGCGTCTTACTATTACATCTGATCAATATTTACTTGTCAAATAAAGATGTTTTTAATGATGATTTGTGGATTGCAAAATTACTGCTTACTTCTACATGAATTACCTCTGAGTGAAATCTTCAAACAGCAGTAAATATGTCTCTTGGAACAGCCTCAAAATGAATGCAGTAGAGAGCTTTACTCACCAGTGGATGCCACAGCAGAGAGCTACAGGTTCAAACTCTTCACCTTGTTGTAAATAGCAAACTGGGAGAAAAGCCAGAAGCCAGCAAAGCTTTCATATCTTCCTTCCTCTTCTGGTTTCCCTAGAGCTTGTATAAATGCAAGTCAGACACATTCCACATATTTTATTTTGACAACCTTTATGGTAAGAAGGCTAGTCCTCAACATGGCTGGCTGAAAGCCCTCACTAGTCACTACTGCAATAGGTCCAGAGCCTGACAGATTGAAGTGATTAAAATCACCTCTGCTCCTCAAGATTCTCAACAAACCTAGACATGCAGCAGGTGTGTTCTCCTAGCATTTATTGAGAAAGCCTCAAAAGAAAGAGGGCAACCTTCCTGAGCTGATTCTTTCATGCTTAAGTCTTTCAAACCTTGCATATAAATCAGTTGCTTTATCAGTTGCTGTACTGGAAGACATTGAAAGGGGCACTCCATGGCAACCTCCACTGGTTATATGCTCTTATAGAAGAGGTCCTCTTATTTTTTGGGAACTGCTCTGTCATGACCAGAGTGTCAATTGTCAGTTTTCATCTCTTGGGCTAAGATGGGAAGGGCAGAAAATTCCTAGTGCTACTTTCAGGAGTTTTATTTGTACAGCAAGCATGGCTCAGATTTGTTATTCCCCTGTTTGCATGTCATCAGTCTGCTTGGGAACTGGGGTAGCAAAGTTGCTACTGAAGGCCAGCTATGTCAATGCACCAGGGACTTGTCAGCGAACTCTCAAGCTGTGCTCTTGTTATCTTGTCCATGCTGTCTATTTACCAAACACTCAGACTAAGATCCTTGAACATTAGCTGTTTATTTTTATCAAAGAAAATGTGACACCACTATCCCTTCTCTTCCAGAGTTTCATAACCTGTGCCCTGGGGATACACTACATTGGCTATGTGATGATCTCCTTTGCAGGCATAAATTCCCTCTGCTCTCTGCTCTTTGGAAATATCTCCCAGTTCACGGGTAGAAAATTTCTATTTGCATTGGGTATTTAAAGATTTCTTGAATGACTGATCATCACATGTAATCACATCCACTACTCTCTCCTTTGCATGTACAAAGGGATAGCTAGCTTACTGTCAGCTTTCAATTAAAACCAAAGTCAGTCTAGAGGCAGACTTCACAATCACTCATGAGAAAAGAGGCAGCTCAGCTCACAGTTAAGCACTTTATTGCTGTCCTTGCCTAACATCACTTTGCTGGTGATGTAAGTTCAGCCTGCTTTTGAGGGCTCTATCTATGCAGAAAGTGCCCTATAGCTTTGATGCTTTATAGCTCTGATGCAGCCAATGACAAATGATCTTACAATGCAGATGTTGAGACTTGCACCATCATAAGTAGAATTTCTCCACTAGGCTGAACCCTCCTCCCCCTTATGGAGTGAAAGCAAGTCACTGTAGACCTGAGTGTCAGGAAATTACAAACTTGGAAATTTGAGCAAAATTTCAGGAAGCTTTTTAAAGGTTGGCCTGCTGTCCTTTTGACTACTTGTTCTATAGGGAGAAAAATAGAAGAAAGACATGTATCAGGCTAGAATAACTTAAGGGCTTTTGTATGGGACAGTAATTTTCATGTTGCCTTGAGAAAAGATTTGCATATTTAAGAACATATCCCCCTCCAGAGAATATTTTTCCAATGAGTAATGGAGGCATAAAAAAATACCAAGAAATATTTTGTGCCTCTGTATGCATTATGCATACTGAAGTGGACTAATACCTTATTCCACTATGCAATAATTTGTATTATTAGAAATATCACTGAATAGATCAATATGCATCAGGACATTCTAGGCATATTCTCCACAGAAAATTTTAAACCTGGACAAGGAAGAAGAAATTTAGAGTACTTTCTGTTATAGTCACTAGCTCAAAGATTCTTCTCTCCGTTCTAGGTGTGTGTCTCGGTCTATAAAACTCAGATATAAAAAAAACACAAAAAAAAACCCAACAAAAAAAAACACCAAAAAAAAAAACCAAAACCAAAACCACCTAATAGTAGCAATACACAATTAAATCTCACCCAGAACTGTAGTGTTAGAAATGGAAGACCTCTGAACCTCTCAATTCTGTTTAGTGGTCATTTTATTCAGGCTGTGAATGTGCACCTGTGGGGAAAAACAGCTGTGACTCATTTACAAACCACTTTTGAAAGAAAGACCCAAAGCCATCCTCTAGAAATCCTTAATTGTCCCCTCTGGCCCTAAATGAAAACTTCATTTAAGACAAGGAGAGCAGAAGGGTATTTGCTCCCCCTTCCCACATGCCTCACATGGTGACTGCAAGCCTTTCAAAAGCTCTTTCTCCTACTCAGTAGTTCGTGTCCTTTGGGCTACAACCATATCAGCACTGAGGATCTCTCAGCTCAGGACACTGCTCAGAATTATGAATTAGACACTGTCAAAGGCCTGCATTGTCTTGTATTTCATGTGATATCAACTCAGTCAGCACAAAGCTCAATGAATCAGAAAGATTTTAAGATTGCCTTGTGCTTTTGTTGGGGGTAGAATAAAAAAAGTGTTATCTACCACAATCTGTCCTGATTATAATTGCATCTCTATTTCTCTTCTTTATTTCCTTTTAAATCAACATCTGCAGTTCTGAACACAGGCTGTATAATAACAGTACTGCTCTGGAAACCTGATCCCAAGCAGCTTGCTGTGTTTTTCGTAATCTCTGGTCTTTGGGGTGTATCTGATGCTGTCTGGCAAACACAAACTAATGGTAAGTCCCAGTGACAATGAAATGTATTCTCTCGAGATATAAGAATCTGCATGTTTGAATCTATGAAACAATGTTGCATAACAATGATAATGGCTTTAAGACAGCATCTAAAAAAATTGTTAACTCATTGGAAAACAGAAGAAACAGAACAAGTTGGGAGTATGAATGCAAAATACTCATTGAACCAATTTTTCCAAGATGAGAGAGAAGAATACTGCAGAAGATGGAAATGGGTATTCAGAATAAATATTCTGGAGGAGTATAAGCATTTCAAAGTAATTTAGAAACTAAGAAGAATCATACATGTATTCTGTCTTTTGCAATAAATGAGAGCACTCTGGATGAAAATTAACTCAAAGCTCAGCAACAAAAGAAGAAAATTGTCTGAGATATTGAAAAAAAATTTAGGAGAAAACTACAGAAAGCAATATTATGCAGCCAAATAACTTCATACAGCTCTGATTTACTCGATTTCAAAACTCATAATCCAATGTGATAACACTTAAGTAGGCAATAAAAAGGAGCAAGGTCATGGGGCACTTCTCCTTGAAGAAAGACTAAAAAGCTAGAAATCTTTAGCCTGGACAAGAGTCAGGTATGGAAAGTTGGAATGTAAGGTAATTAATTGTATGGAAAATGTGACTTGAAATTCACTGTATCTCCTAATTACGGGACTAGTGGCACCAGATAAAGTTATCAGGCAGAAGCCTTTATAGAAATCAAAATGAATAATATTTCTCACACAATGCACCAGCAAAGTATGGAATTCATTGCCAAAAATTTAAGATGGAATTATATCACAATGTTACAAAATCACTTCAGGGAAAAGTGCTCCTCTGGGCATACATCAGATTATGTGTCTCGGCCTTCCTTCCTCTGATCCCTTTGGTCATTTCAGTGCCTTAGAAGATTTCACCCACTAGATAAAGTAACATGTTCCTCCTGGAGAGCCAGATGGAAAACATGGCAGTCCATTGCCTGGCACTGACAGTGTCTCCTTGCAAGCAGATGTCCCTGCCTCTACACACAAGGGCCAGCATCTTTCTCTGCCCCTCCAGCAGCTCCAGCTCATATGCCCTAGAGGAGAGCTAGTACATACATCAAGGAACACCCTCTCATCATCTCACATCCTTACCAGAGGCTTCTGCCTTAGGTAAAAATTTTAAATGATTGCTCTTGATAATACTCAGGGTCATGGAAGGAGAATATCAGTGAGAATTTGCTGTCTTTTAAGTAAAGCTCATTCTTTACCTGCTTCTTCAGTCACAGTCTTTCTAACTGCTCTGTAAGCTTCTTCCTAACACTTTTGAGAACTTGTCTTAGTCTTCCACTGGGATAAAGGACCTGTCCTTTGTCCTGCTTCTATCTTATCCAGAAAGCCTTGTCCCTGGATACTGTGTTTATTTCAGCATCACAGTGGGGTTAGGGCTGGAAAGGACCTCTAGACTTCAACTCCCTTGCTCAAGCAGGGCCACCTAAGCACAGCCACTTACTCAGGACCATGCCCAGGGAGCCTTTGATATTTTCCACAGAAGGACACTACACATCCTCTCTGGGCAACCTGGGACAGTGCTCAGTCACCGTCATAGTAGAAAAAACTGTCCTGATTTTCAGAGGAAACCATATATTTCAACTTGTGCCCATCACCTCTTGCCCACTTTTCTTGAACACCATTGAAAAGAGCTGGGCTTTGTACCCTCTCTTCTAGGATTTACATACATTTGAGATATCCTTGAGGAGCATGTTTCCTCAGTAAGGTCCCTGCACAACTGACAAAAATGTACCTCTACATGAGGGGAAAAAAGTACAGAGGTCTTAAGTATTGGAGAGGGTGGCTGAGAAGTGACTGTAGTTTCCAAACCCCACAGAGGAGGCAAAGACAGTGGACAATGCCTCATGCTTATTTGATGCTGAGTGAGCTCTGCAACTGTGTGACAGGATTAATCTCTACAGCACTGTTTCATGTTATCTCCATTCCCAGATTCCTGCAAGATACTTGTGAAAATTTCACATTTGTGTGAATTTTTTCACATTAGGAAAACACCCAAATGTTCTTTTTCCTTGCATAGGGTCTTTTTTCGGTCTGTACCTTACTCAGCTGTTTCACAGCTCCCATTTATAAAATTACACAAAGATTGCTTTGTCACATTGTCACAGTGAAACATCAAGTGATGACATGAGACCTTAATAGGTGCAGTGACATTACCCCACAAATGCTGCATCCCAGAATAGGATCTTCAGTTTGACCTACCCACATAGGACTAAATGTCTTATCTCCTTCAAAAGTTTTATACAGATATACATCACATAAGAAATTCTCAGCATCAAAGACTATGAGGTGAGATAAGACCTCCAAAGTAACATTGGTTTACAAGGTCTGTGGTCCTTCCTTTGCTAAGCTCCCATGAGTGTTGCTTGGGCACCAGTAGATTAACCAGTGAATACATAAATGGTACAGTGCCACATACTTAAGGCATTCTTTGGTTTGCTTTGTGCTCCTGTGGATATTTAATACTCAAGTACCCCCTAGAGGATATGTAGGCTCACGGTGTGAGCCTACAAGACTTCATCTTATAAAGCTTTCCTGACATGTTTGTGTTTATGTGCGGATGTTGTCACTTATTTCCAATGAAAGCTACTTTGTTTCAGAGCGTGTGGTGCTCTTTCTTACCTAACTTGAACACAGATCCTGATGTTACCCACTGACAAAAATTGTATCTGGAGGCTAACAATTGTGTGGCACGGAACTATCAGGTAGACTACAGTAAAACCAAGTTCTTTCCAGGCTGATTTGTGTCTCTAGAAAGGATATGAGTCTAACAAGTTAATAAACCCATACTCAAATAATTTCCAGCAGTCCTGTTATATACCCATGCTACTAGTACCAGGGGAACAAGTAGGAAAACAGGCAGTGGCAAAAAACCAGGACAATTTCCATGGAAGTGAACTGTGACATTTCAGAACTAGCAACCTCTCCACTCACTCAGCCCAGCAGGTCCTGCTGAAATTCATCCAGGCAATTAGTTTCAAAATACCAAACACGTACCAGCTGAAAACCAGAGAACCTTTAGACACAGAATTGCCATGGCATCAGAAACCTTCCAAATACATTTCCAGAAGATAACACTGGGCATATCAGGGAATTTGTATTAACAACTTTTACTTTTTCAGTTACTAGGTAAAACTATGAAGTACTCTCTTTTCTACACTCCACTCAGCCAGTTTAATGAACTAAGTACATCTTGTGATGCACTTGCCCAGATTTTCCATCATGCCTAAATTGAAACAATTCAGTAAATGTCCTCTTGCAGTCATCAGGACACTTAACAAAACTGAAAGGGTAGTTGAGTCTGCTCAGATTTTCAGAGAAGTTTACATGCCTCTTTGCCTTTTGCTGAATGTCCATATTTCAAACAGATGTGTTGTTAGACAAGTGGATGAAAAGAGTCAAAGTTCATTATATTCTTCTCCTTCCCTCTGTGCACACCATGTCTCAGTCAGAATAAATGCCCTGTTCTTTTTCACCAATGGTACTAGCTCAGCACCCAGAGGAAAGCAAGTTCTCTCCCCTTCCCTGTGTGCTTCACTAGTCAGACCTGGAGGCTGGAATCCCTCCCTAGATCCCAGTGGTGGGTGGGCAACTGACTGAGCTCATTGAGAGCTTCCCAGTAAACACAACTGCATTAAGATGATCAGTTGAAGTGTCAAGTAAGTTTTCTAGTTGCTGCCTGGAAGTTCTGTATACATCAAGGGTATTCTTTTTGCTAATACATCCATGAGCTGAAAATTTGGTTGATTAAGAGAGACATGTCTTACCTGCATGCTTAATCTGGGCCCATGTTGTGAAAGCCTGTAAGGATTTGGTATGAGCTTATCAATAGTTATATACAGAGACTCTACAATGTCAAGGCCTCCTTTTTCTTCTTACTTACTTGTTCTTCAGGGCAAAACCCTTGATTTTTGTAGCTAACAGTTTCAAAAAATATGTCTTGCCATCTTACTTCAATAGATCACATCCTTTCTTCCATCTTTCCATTTTGTTCCCCTTTTCTTTCCTGTTCTCTGTTTTGTCGTGTTTGTTTTGTTATTTTACTTGCTACAATTCACAGAAGCACAACAATTTTTCCAAGACAAGGCTTGTGTTTTCCTTTCTCTGACATTTATGAGGGAGTGTCTGTCTTCCCCATTGTGCTCTATGTATTCCCTTTGCAGAAAATATGTAGTTTCAGATTTAATCTTCACAAGACATGTTTTTACTTCCTTTCTTCCTTCCTTCCTTCCTTCCAGCACTTTATGGCATTTTATTTGAGAAAAACAAGGAGGCTGCCTTTGCAAATTACCGTCTCTGGGAATCAGTTGGATTTGTCATCGCCTTTGCTTACAGCACCAAATTGCAAGTCTACATCAAAACGTACATTGTACTGTCTGTGCTTGTGCTGTCCATGGTGACCTATGGAGCAGTGGAATACCTCGAGGCTAAGAGCTCCCCTGGGACACCTGCTGCTACAAAGAAGGAAAATGGAGGATCCCACTTCCAGGAAACACACATGTAATCCACAGGGTCAGAGTGATGGAGGTAAAGCAAATTGGCCAGCTTCTTACAGGCATGTCTCCAAGGGGGTTCCAGTGTGTACTGTATCCAGAAAGATGGTAAAGGAACAGATTTCAAGGCCATTGTAATGCAAGTATCTCACGAGTAAAAACCTCCTTTGACATATCACCTTTATAAGGGTAGATTATCTGACTTTACCCTTTCATGAAGATGACCAACTAATTAATAAACTCTTAACAAATGTAAGCAAGATTCCTTAAGTCCTCACCTTTTTGTTTCTGTAGGTAAGACCTGGTATAGCTTTACAGTCAAACCACATGCAGAATGAAAGAAGCAACTGGGGTCGCTCAGTTGATTGCAATTAACACACATCATTTTATGAAACCATTAATTATAAATATTTATGTTGTTTTTATCCTGCATTCTTTAACACCTGTTGTAAAATACATCAGCCTATAGATTGGCTATATCTGCAGTTCATATCTGCACACCACAGAATCAACTAACCATCGAGTCCACCAACATGTCTTAGGTCAGCAGACAGCTGAATCTGCCCAAGTCATCCCTCTATCTCAGCACTCTTTCCCTTTTGATTTTCCTGTCTCAAAAATTTCTGTCACCACTTACAGCAACTTCATGCTAAAAGAGATGCCTTCTACAAGACAAAATACTTCAGTGATTATGACCTTGGCCTGCTTTCCCATCCAGGGACAGGGATATTTTCAAGATGAGCAGCCAGGCCATGGGGAACTTCACCATGAGAAGAGTGCAGGTGGCAGTGCAAGTCACAGAGAGATAGGGAGAAAAGGAGGATGGGCTTACACTGTAATAAATTCTTGAGATCTACATGTATCCTGCAGTGGCTCATCTCATTTCACCTTCTCTTTAGTTTTACCCATATTGTTTCTAGATATGGATTTTTGTGTTTTACTGCAAATAGAAGAGTGTTACAGTACATTTACTGTGCAGCGTCGCTGCATCTTAGTGAGAGAGCAATGTACAGACGTCATGTTCATTACTGGTAATGGCACATTCAGATTATCTGTGTGAGGCAGACAGCACCAAAGGAATTGCAGACAAATGCTCTTCATGTCCAAGGCTAGTGCTGTCTCTGCAAATAACATTTAGCTAGCTAAGTTGTTGCCTGCCATGGAGATAACTTGAAACTACTTCCTCTCAGTTACTCATCACTGCAAGAAGATGAGACACCACATGGTGTGACAACAATAACACAATTTGTGTGACAAAAATCCCCAAATTGCTATGTCTTTTAAACAGCAACAAACTTCATGCTACTTTGCCATCTTTCTTATATTTCTGTTCCCAACTATCTGGATTCCCCTTCAGACTTCACTTGTGTTGATTCATGGCTTTTCACATGATGAGCATTTTTCCAGGTCTCATACAATAAAGTAAAATTCATTATGTCCTGCAGAAAAGAAGGTGACAGGTGGGCTGCCTCACATGTGCAGCTTTCTCTTAACATCTTTGCTCTCTCAGCTCAAAGACATGCTGTTGATCTCTCTGTTGGAAATACAAATGGCAAAACTATTGTGGCTGAAGGATCCCGACAACCTCCTATCTGCCCAGCATGCACAGATGGATATTCTAGGCTGCTGCTGATTTTCACCCCACACTGCTTCCCTCTCATAAAGAAACACACATTGTGTTTCATTGCATCTCTAAATCCTCCTCTGATTCTCTGTTACAAAGTGATGTTCAATGGCAAGTGAAGCAAAGAGGATTTCTGAGGTCAACGTCATGATGGAAAACTCATCTGTGTGAATGTAATTACTTTTTATTTGTAACAACAAAGATGTCAGGATCCTGCTACATGAGATGCTTTACAACCTCAGAACAAAAAGATGACCCCTACCTAGACACTATATAGCTTTTTTTTTTTTAATGTAGTTTCTCTTTTTACTTCTGTACTGAGTCTGGCTGGGATGGAGTTAATTTTCTTTGTAGCAGCCCATATGGTGCTGTGTTTCAGATTTTTATAACTAAAAGTGTTGATAACACACCAGTGTTTTGGCTATTGCTGAGTAGTGTTTGTAGAACATTCAGGTTTTCTTTATTTCTCCACTCTTCCCCCTCAGTGAGTAGGTTGCAGGTGCCCAAGAAATTGGAAGGTGGCAAAACCAGGAAAACTGAGACAGAGTGATGGAAGGGATATTCCATGCCACATGAAGCCATAATCAGCAATAAAAGTCTGGGGCAAAGGAGCAGGAAAAAGGTGTTCTGACCTTGTTGGGGACCTCAGTATCACTGGCATTGAATCAGCACAGGAAATAGGACATTTTGGCCTGTGGTTTAAGGAGCTGGCTTTCACTCTTGACTTTTCACAGGACTTTACGTAGTCATTTCCTGAATGACAACTCTTCCATTGTACAAGGACCATGAGGAAAATTCTGTTACCTTGGGAAGGAAAGCCACAGCTACAGGCAGCAATGCAATGAATGTGCTTTTGCCTGGGACAGGATGAATATAAAGGTGCCCATCAGTGTTGCACATGACTTAAATGAAAATTGTCACTTACATTGTTATGCATGGCCAATACACAGTTATAAAATGTATATGGTTTTGTTTATTGGAAAGGCTGTAGGAATTTTGCTGCATAGTATATATAAAAATATTAAGGCAGCTAGCAACATATATTCACTGAAATGTATGAAAATAAATGATAGTTGAGGTTGCTGTGGCATGAGACATCTGCTCTCTCATAGCCAAGAAAGACTCTACGAGCCCTGCTTCAGTCTAGCAGGGGTAGCCAGATGAATCCCTCCTCAGCCATGTGCCTGAAACCTTCAAGAGCTCTAAGTCAGGCAATGGATAATAAGCCTGTTGATATTTATCTACTGAATGCTCTGTGTTCCATGGTGCCACAGAGAATGGCATTCTGCTCTCCTCATGGGGAAGGCCAGGCTGGATGGGGCATTGAGCAACTTGGGCTAGCAGGAGGTGTCCCTGCCCATGGCAGAAGGGTTGGAACAAGATGTTTTTTAAGGTTCCTTCCAACACAAATCATTCTGGTTCTATGATTCCAAGCTCTCTGCTTATGGGTGTTGGTTGGCAGCAGCAGAACATAGGTGTTATATTGGAGCATGGACAGCTGTGGTAGTTTCTGCGTTGTGGAAGAATGTCTGCAATCTCATGGGTGGGTTTACAAATTATTAAGGAAGGGGCTGAACATAGAACCCATTGGGAATGAAGGCTGGTGAAAAAAATGAGGGTTCACCTGGGCACACATTTATACATAGTGAAGTGAGTGAAATTTATCTTCATTAATTTAGACCGATGCCTAATTGTACAGTCAGTGCTTCATTGCACTTCAAGAGCTTCTGCTTATATGTGATACAGCTTTCTCAAAAGTTGCTAGGTGTTCTTTGTTAGTTAAAGTGGTTTGTTTTCCTTTCTTGGCATTTAATTATCTGGGAAATAGAAGCAGACATTTGTTATATCTAGGTTTGGTGAGCCAATTTCCTGTAAACTGGCATTCCCTGAATGTTGAAGTTTAATTTCATTCCCTGAATGCCAGAGGTATGAAAGAAGTTCATTAATACAGGGTGATACGAACAAACTACCAAAGAAAGCTTCATTGTTCAGACATTATCAACAGCTTAATTTATGATTACCTAGTGGAGATTGTGATGGCACAGTTTACCACACACTGGCTGCATGTTCAATAGCAGAAACACTGCTAAGAGCATTGTTGAGCAGTGCAGAAAAGACAAAGCTATCTGCAGTCTGTAAGGTGACTCATCCAAATTATTACCATGGCTGTGACAAACTACATGATTTTTTTTCTTAATTTAAGAATGTTTACCCCACGATTTGAACCAGCTACTGTAAGTCTTGTTTAGTTTGGTATGGTTGAGTTTTTTGGTCTGTCTTTTTTGTTTTCTGCTTGGTGGTTGTTTGCTTGTTGTTTGCTACTAATTCTTTACTTAGTATGTGGCATAGTGCTGTTATAAGCAGGCAAAGAAAAGAATTCCCAGGAAAGATAGTGGAAGGAAAAATAACCATCATTTTCTGGGATCATCACATTAGGTTTGTATGTAAGCTCAGCAGCAAGCCCTCGAATTTCTAGGGCTAGAAAGAATGACTGACTGCAACAGACACAGCAAGGCTACTACTCCTTCATGGTATTTTATGTAAGGCCTATTATATTATGACCGTACTTTAGTAACTGCTTACCATGTTTATCTCCTGTTCCCTATAAACCCTCAGTCAAGGAAAGCTCTCACTAAGGATAATTCAGCTTTAGTCTGTCTCTATAAGGGGATGCTCAGGAATAATCCCAGTACAGTTTATATCTTGCTGCCTCCCTTCCAACACCAGTTTAAAACTGAGACTGGAGGTTACTGCAGGTCTAATTGTAGAACATCACTAAATATATATTATATATGTATATATTCATATACATATTAATATTGGAATACAGAATCACATATTATTTTGCTATATGGAAAGTCATTGTTTACAGAAGTTCAAATTTTGGTCACAGTCACAGCCATTAATGATGCCTCCTCTTTCCAATAGGAGCCTTATTCCTCCCACCCTGCACTAAAGCTTGCTTCCCTTCTTTTTTTAGGCAACAATTCCCTCACTACAGAATGTAAGAGGGTCCAGTACTATTTTTAACCCACACACTAGAGGGCAAAGGATTCACAGGAAAGAAAGTCCTGTGGTAACCTTAAGCTTCAAACCCCACTGTCCTGCTTCCCAGCCTTTCTGAAAAACCTCCTGGACACTTCTCTATGCATTGGACAGATATGGCATAGGTACATCACAGGAGAGAGTCCCAAATGTGAGAGTGGAGAGAGAAAACTTTTTCCTTCCCAAAATATTTTTTTTCCACATTCAAATGAAGTGATTAGAATCCTGAACTATTCTGTGACTTGTGAAACTTTTGAAATATGTGATTTTACATTTTGACAATGACAAAGCATTTCATTTCATATTTGGGCTTTTAGTTTTAAAATGAAATTGTCATTTTAAAAAAGTCTTCCTGAACCATGTCTCTTAAAAAATTAAAAGAGGATATTCTGACATTAAAAAAAAAAAAAAGTTAAATTAAAGCTATCAAAAGATTACATTTGTTCTCTGGGGAAAAAAAAAAGTTTTACATTCCAATAAATTTTTTTTTTCCATAGAAAAGTATCCTTCCCCAACTCAACTGAAGAGCAGAAGACTATCAGTGAGTTAAATAAGCACATGTCAGAGAAGGAAAAGAGAATTGGAATCAATAGGCATTTTCCTACTGTCTACTGCTTGTTTTGCATTGGGCTTTATGACCTTAGCCAAGAGAGTTTGCGCAGAGCAGGGTAACATACTGAGTTAATGTGCCAGTAATGCAGCTGTGGAAAGATGTCCATCTTAAAGTAAGATGGAAGTGAACGCAGGTGATTATGATACAAGAGATATCTTGAAGCTGTGGGAGTTCCATCTCCATGAGAATGTTTATGACAAATTCAAACCCTGGCTTTTAGAACTCAACCAAAATCCAGCCTTGTGTTTAGGCTGTTCCATAGATGACACTGTAAGAAAACTTTTCCACAGTATTGCTGAACTGCTGAACCACAAGCAGATTGGGACTTCCAGGCCAAACCAAGTAGCTGGGATGAAGGCTGGCAGAAGGCGTGTGCCCTGGAGTGAAGCTGGTGAGAGTGCCTGGCTTACTTGCTTGTGAAAAAGGGGCCAAATGTACTTCTGCATCTTCTCCACAACCTGCCCTGCAGAGGATCTATTCCTAAGGCGCCTGTCCTAACTAAGAAAACTGCCAGAGCACTTCCAAGAAAACACTGACTTCCCAGATGCAAGAAAAAATAGCATGCCCAAAATACCTTTCCAAGCAAAAGGTGAAGCTAAAAATAAACAAATCCCAGGAGGCTAGGCATTCTCCACACAAGTCTACCCAGCCTAGTTGGTGGTTACCTACACCTGACTTCTGCAGCTATGAGCTAACACACATATATTTCCTCTGATAAAGACCAGAGGCCCACACCCCTGGCTGTCTGAATGGAACTAGATATATTCACAAGTAACAGCATATTCTAAATGTGAAAAAAACTGAGGCCAAATCCTGGCTGTAGCATGTTTTTGCTGATGCGAGGAAAACCTGTGAAAAGACAAAAGTGGCAATTCCCAAATGTGTTCCATCTCCCTGAAAGATTAATGAAAATTTCTTTGTAAATCCTCCAGGACAAAAACCATGGAAAAGCAGCTCTGTGTGTTGCTACATTTTAAGCACAATATGCAGACACACTTAATTTGGATTATTTTGGGGTTATTTTAGTTCCTACAGTTGTGAACTATAAATGTTAGAGCCATTCTTCTGGTTAACTGAGGCAAGTGGAAGGTGGAAGAGAGAGGGTGTGAGAATCAGCCTGTGAAAAACAAAGTGGGATGTGTCAGAGCTCATCTATGAAGGACTCCCAGTTATAACACACCTGACAGAGATTCATGCAGGTGAATTTCCTGCCTCCTTGTTTCCAAATCCACTGTGTGCCCTTTATGTCAAAAATCCATTTATTATTATACTATAAAATACTGAAAAAATGAGTCTTGGTAAAACCATGGTCAGACACAGGCTGGCAAAGGTGCTACAAAATCTTCAGTAGGGTCACCCTTGTGCACAGCTCCAAGAACTGCCTTGCACATATTCCCCATGTGTCACACATTGTGCAGGGCCAAATTATTCCAAAATGTTTCCTGAAATTAGAGTCAAGAGTGCTTAATGAATGAAGCAAGGAGCAAGCAGCATGATAACAAAATTCTTCCTTATTTAGCATAGAAATAGGAGGGATTATTTATCCATGGGTTATGGAATAGCAAACAGTGATTTAAGGCTAAAAGCTGTGAGAAAAGCCTGTTTTCTGATTTACTACAGAAACAAAAAGAATGTCAGCATTTTAACTGGAGAACAGGGACCTTTTGTTAGAGGAATTCGTGGAAATAAAAAATGGTCCTTCATAAAACATTGGTATCATACCTAGTTTCTCAGCCAAACTGAAAACACTAGCAACATTCACTTTATTTATGATGCTTAATTGACAAAAAAAAATCAACATAGATCTCATAGATCTATTTTGGTCAGCATAAGGTAGCACAAACTGAAATTCCTACTGAAACACACGGAAAAGTGTGATGTCTTGATTTTATCTTATTTAGAGTTTTCTTTTACAAAACAAATAAAATATATTAACTATTTCTGTTGAAAGCAGGAGTGTTATGAAGCAGAAAGTGTTATTAAGGGAAAACAATGCAATTTTATCATTACACCAGCTGATATCAAAATGATCACATCTTCATAATTAAATTGATAAACTGAAGTATGTGTATGATCAATACCAGCAGTGCATCTTGCACTTTCTTTGAAAGATGCTCTGCAATTTGAGTGGTGATTTGCTGATTGTCTGAGCCTTGGGAAACAGAAGAGAAGAGAGAGCAATTCCAAAATGTTGCAGTTTTTGCACTTAGGTGTGAGAAAAGGATAAAGCAGCATGCTATGAAAGTGTATTTGTTACTACAGGAATTTGAAGGACATAAGGAGATAA
Organism: Chloebia gouldiae; assembly: GCA_003676055.1. Classification (NCBI taxonomy): domain Eukaryota; kingdom Metazoa; phylum Chordata; class Aves; order Passeriformes; family Passeridae; genus Chloebia; species Chloebia gouldiae. The sequence continues at coordinate 4,211,439 of QUSF01000040.1, forward strand.
TTTGGTATCTCAGTCAGGGGGCAGGTAATGACCTGAGCTCTACCAGAGAAGAGTTTCGGTGATTTGGAAAACTTTATTGGAAGTGTTCAAGGCCAGGTTGGACGGGGCTTTGAGCAAACTGGTCTAGTGGAAAGTGTCCCTGCCCATGGCAAGGGGGGTTGGAACTGGATGATCTTTAAGGTCCTTTCCAACCCAAACTATTCTATGGCTTTCTGACAGGCAGTCTATGGGGAAGGCAGCTGAAAGCAACATCTGGTAAATTATTAATCCCTCTAAATATCGAGTACCATCCAAAGAACCTTACAGATGGAGAGATTCACTGACCAGAAATATTTTTGCACTACTGGAGCACTAAAGCAATAGTGGGAAAGGTTATTTCAAAGACAAAGCAACACAGAGGAAAGACTGCTGGAGGAAGAAGAAAGATTCAGAAGATCCAGATCTTTGACCTAGAATAATCAATAGGATGGAATAAACATTACATTTTATTTTCAAATTCATAAGGCAGAGTTTTTAGATTATGATCATATAAATTTTGAATAATTTTGGTAGAAAGGAACATCCAGAGCTGTGACTGTTCTCTCCACTCCTGCTCAGGGTTTGGTCTAATGTCCAGCTCATGATAAGCCTTGATACATGGTGGGAAATTCTGCTCCAAAAAATCCAAAGAAACGGAAGACATCAATTACTTCCACACAGTTTTTGATGATTAACTCAGGAAATAAATACCTCTTGTAGATTTATTTTAGTCAGCATAAGGCAGCACTGAACTGTATATTTGGGATTCTTATAACAGAGTTATTAATTATAGTCAATTTCACAATAAATTGCAGAAAAACTAGAGAAAGTTGATCAGTACCATGAAAGAAACACTTTGGTGAAAAGTACTGTGGGTATTTTTTTTTAATATTTAATGTTTAATGAATATACAAAAAGGGTGTGACTGCATCTCCTTCAGTCTTAATTTCATTCAGGTAACATTATTCCAATCTAAACACTAGTTGCTGAGCCAAAGTAATTTCAGCCCTACAGATCGATCCATTTACCTTCACAAGTTAGATCTTCCTAACAATTCTGACCTGACAAAAAATTGCTTTGAGCTACATAGGTACAGCACAGCCTTCTGCAGGATGGAATCACCTTTTATCTAGGATGAGAATACCCTCCTCATCCTTGATTTGGAGTTTTCCAGTGGAGCACTTGGTTTCCTGTCTGCCATTGCAGAACACAGCTTTCACAATGCCATCCGGGTACTCCCTCCTCCTGAACTGCACAGTGTGAATCTCCCTTTGGCCATCACTGAGCACCACTAGTTTATCTCTGCTCCTGAAAGAATTAGGAATGAATGAAGTGATGAAAAAACACTGTCTTTTATTAACCTGTCTCACAGAGTTGTCTAATATAGCTCAATGAAATAGGAAAATAATGTCAAGTGGAAAACCTCAGGAATGGCATTAGAAATATGGTCCCATAAAAAGACATCAATACATAATATAGTAGCTAATGGATGGTGAGATCTAAATTTTACATTACTTCATGCAGGGATCTCAAGGCATTTTGCAGGCAGAAAATCTATTTTACAGCAGGATCCTTCCTCTTCCTCAGAAGAGACGTGTAAAAGTCCCAAAGCTGTTTTTCTCATTTTGCATGGAAGAATAGAGAGACAATGCAGATTCACAGAATATGACTAGGAAGAGACCCATTAGGACTCTCAAGTCCAATTCTTAACTGAATAACCCTTTCAGGGATCAAACCCACAGCCTTGGTTTTAATAGCACAGTTACACCATGCTGTAACCAACTGAGGCAATCTCAGTCCTTGCTGAATATTAGAGGGGGAGCCATACACCTGGGAACAGAGCTCAGGAGTCCTCATCCTGAGTCCTTTAGTATCCATATAGCTAACACTGAGAACTGCTGAACTCCCAGCTACTCTGTCTAGTGTAAAGTTACATGGAACTAAATGAGGAATATTTCACAGTCATTTTACCAGTGATGAATTGTCATCTATCATTCAAGGTGGAAGTTAATTTTCAGTCCCACGTTCTTGCAAAATCCTTGTTATCTTACAAATCCTTTTCTCCTTCATCTGGAAATTTCCCAGCTATGCAAAATCCAACCACAGTTCCGAATGTCAGTGCGCTGTATCTGTGTCTAAAATGTGGTCCCAGTTATTTACACAGGACTTACTTTTCTACTTTTACTACTATGCCATCTGAGAAAAAAGTTTCCTTCAGTCCATCACCATAGAGCCATTCCACTGTGTGATCTGGGAGCACAATTTCTTGTGTGCCATCGGGATAATGTTTTTCTGTAGAAAAGAGGATGTAAAAAGTCTGTCTAGTATTCTTTCAGGCTGCCTTACAAAAAGCTAGATCAGGGTATTTTTTGGGACATTGCAGTATGTAGGATGTGAATTATATCTACAATGCTGGTAAAATAAATTAAAGAATTGCATAATCAGATAATCAGGATTGGAAGAGCTAAATTTACATTCCATTATTACATTTGCTTTGTAGGAGGAAACTGAGAAGTGAAGTGATGGAATATACTGAAAGTGAAATACAAAGACAATGTGAAATGGCAAGAAAATACCCAATCTGCTGGAGTCAGGATTCATACCACACTTCCATAATAGAAATAAATCTGGACATACAGTTCACATTATGAGATCTTGCATACCTATCTGATTATTGGGGAACTGCAGCACCTCCAGGCCATCTGGATAAGCAGTATTAGTTGTCTGTGCACCTGCATAATAATAAATCTGGAAGGAGAGTGAGATGATAGCAGCATATTCACAATATTTGCATAAGCAGATTCAACCATAACAATGTGCTCAAAAGTAAGCCATCTTTAAAAAGTAATTTCAAGGTCATATTCTGCATCTGTCATCTATAAAAGTAGCTATGTTCACATTGCTGTTCCTTTCTCTCATTCACCCTCATGGCTGTGTCCAGAAGATGCTACTTTCACCTCTGTAGCCTGCAGGAGAGCAGTGTGCACATGAAAGTCATCCTCCCACCTCTATGCTCTCATCCATGAACTATGAATTTTAAAAAAATCCCAGTGCTGCAAAGACCTCCCTAACTTCCACTTTAGCCCACATTGTTATTAGCTATTTATATTCACATAATGCCGGCATGGAAGAAACCTCCGTGCTACCTACTCTATGAAAGTATAAAAACCAGTCCTTGCTTCAGATGGTTGCCCATGCCCCTTGCCTTTGTTCAGTCTCCTGCTCAACCAGCTACACATTTGTTTCTTCTTTGACTGTTACCTTCAAGACTTTCCATTTTTGTCTTTGTAGATGAAGCACTTTCACTGCTCGGGGTTGTTAAACCAACACCCTTCCTCATCAGTTTCTCTCAGAATGGATAGATAAAGATAAATTATAGAACCTTGCTGGAAAATCAGTTAATCATTTTATTTTCCTTAAAGCAAATGAAAAGTTACCCACCACCCTCTGATCTGTCATGATCTTCTTTACATCTGCTTTAGAAAAGCTGATCAATGTCATCCTTTCATCAGCACCAAGCTCCTTTTTAGTACCATCTTGGAAAGTGAGGATTTAGCATCCATCAGAAAGCACCTCTTCTACCTTCAAACACAGAGAGCATCCAATGCAGATGAAGTCAAAGGAAAGGAGCAGCACTCTACTGCCTTCCAATTAAATTGGATCTTGAAGGAAGTCATACTACGTCTTTCTATTTTTGCCTCATTTGTGTGTAAAAGAGGACAAATGATATTTTCTTTTCACAAGATGAATTTACTTGCAGCCCAAGTTCTCACCCCACCACTTTGTTTTAATGTTAAGCAAAATAAGTTACAAATCCCTGCAGCAATAGGGAAGACAGTCAGGTTTCTTCTTGACCAAATTTAGTGAATTATTGACCAGACTCATTTCATATATGCTTGCACATCTTCCATGCAGGTCACTTGAGAGATGCCTGGTTCTGGACTGCGTGAATCAAAATAATTGAACTTGATGTATTAGCGCAGATTGCTGATGTGGTAGGTTAAGAACCATTTCTTTCCAAGTAACCCTGTATGGACCTTCAGTACTACAGAATTAATTTTGGCTACATGCACAGACCAAAATATTTGGTTGAGACTTCTTATTGGCAGCAGGCAATAATGTCATTAATATGCTCTTCTACAGAAAGGACACTAGTCAGAGAAGACTTCATACCCAGCATAGCCTCTGGTTAATAATTTTTCCTCATGATACTGTAGCAGTTGTTTCTGTTCAGGATATATCAAATACCACATTATAATTCTCTCATAGCATTCAAAGAGGAAGGCAACCAGAAGATGCTCTACAGCTTTGTCATATTGTTCCAATCTTATCAAAATTTTCACAAAAATGGAATATCTCTCAACCAAAAAAAAAAAAAAAAAAAGCTATTTTCTCTTACTTTTCCATTATGATACTCTGTTTTTTCTCTGCACCTCTTCCCCATGCTTTCTCCTTTCTTGATGTAACTTTGACCTTCTAGATAATATTGATTTTGGAGGTTATAGAATGAAAACCTCAAAGTCAATGTTATATAAACAGAAATATTTTAAAAATATATTCACTAACTTAAAACAATGGTGCAAAAAAATATTTACTTTCACAGAGGAAAAATTCCCTTCTTTCTGGTATTCCCTTGTATTTTCAATGAATTTTCCTATTTGATTTGTAACTAGAAATGTTGCACATTAATTCCAGTTTTCTTCCATTTGTAAAGCAAAAGATAGCAAAATGGAAGTCCAAAAATGAGATTATAAAAGTGCATTCTGGCAAAATTACGCTGTACAAAATGGAGAGAATAAACACACAAACAGAGAGCAGAATGATCTCTGAGTGTTGGGTTACTGATTTACAAAGAAAAGTATTTGTATTAGCCAGAGTCACTCTTCCAAAACAAATTACATGGCTCTTAGCTGTTAGGTGGTGCTATTTATGTAACTAAGGACTATTCTGGATGTTACAATTCCAGTTTACCATTACCATAAACATTCTTTGCCGTCGGGCAGTGTGTAAAGGAGCCTTAAGTCAAGAGACATCTGGCACACAGCGTTCAGGGCAGTTACAAGCTGATGTTAATTACAGTTTGAAGATGTGGTGAATTGTGAATTATGGGATCTGAAGGAACAGGGAGAACTGCTCCCCACAGGGCAATGATATGATTCACTAAATAACTATAAACACCATGTTTAAAGATGCCAGATCCATCTCTAAAGCTGTGTCTACTGCATAGCATAGGAAGTGGAACAGAATACTTTATTTTTCTTAGTGTGTTTTATTTTCCTCACAGATGGAAAGAACACAGTTGCTATTCATGTAAGAACTGGGATTTTAAGTAGCTCAAACCTTTACTTCATCATCCAGAAAAGCAGGAGAACTGTCTGTAGGTACTTTGTTGTCATATGCAGTTATGCCATTTTCTCTTGTGTGGGGTCACAAAAGCCATTTTATTCTAAGCTCTTAGCAATTTTCCTGTCTTTTTAAGAGCTTCTTCCTGAGACAAAATTAGTATTTTAACTAACAACATAAATGTTCAACAGCTGTGCAGAAATATATTGACAAAGGAATCTAGCCTATTATTTGAAGCCATTGCAATACTGTTTTAAAGACTGCACTTATATAAGGAGTAAAGGAAAAATAATAAAGCCAGGAGACTATTGTTATCAAATGAATGGGACTTAGGATGCTGTTTATGAAAACTAAGGCCACAGACTCACTGTAACTCTATTTTATAGAGTGACATGGCAAAATACCACTATTTCTTCATTGTTCTTGCTACAGTGGTCTTTCCTGTAGTTATGTGAGAAGAAAGTGTCTTCTGAGCTATATGAAATGGGCAAAAGTGTCCCTGTAAGAAAATTTACAGAAAAAGAGATCATTGAAAGCACATGAAAAATTGCTGAATAACATTTCCATACCTACCTCAGGCTTTTTAAAGATGCTAGCTCTCAGAGTCTTGCAGTACATTGCTTTTTACACTGATAGTGTTTGCTAACAGCTTGTCCATCCTCCCAAAGGTGCTTTGTCCTGAACCAAAATGAAAGGCAGTCCACATCCATTCTCCCACCTACTAAATCACTGGGACAACAAATTCAGTGAGTAAGTAGGTGGCAGCACAATCTGCTTTCTCTCTCTTGTAAAATATTAATTTGACAATACTTCTAAGAATCATAGATGTCTTTTAGTGACTCACATTCCCTATGAGCCAAGAGCTGGCGACCAGTTTCTCCAAGGCATTTGCAGACCATTTTAAGCAGGCAGGAGGTTTCCACAGAACTTACCTTTTACACAGGGAGGTGAGCTGGGCTCCTTAAAACAACCACTCAGATGTCAGGCAGCTCCAGGTGACTTCCTACCATTATACCTTCTTCTAGTAGGAGAGGGCTGATGTACAACCTGAAGGAAAATGGAGAGGCCCTGGCTTACAGTCATGCTTCACTTCAGTATGGGAGCTATTAGTGATGTGGCAAGAGTGTGCCATACACTTCTCCTTCCTAGGAGCTTAGCTGTCTGTGTGTGGGTACTGTACAGGTGTCTAAGCTTGGTTCAGACTGTTGCAGAGCATGAATGAACAGCCTCTTAGATAATTATTGACAAAAAAATCTGCAGTTCCAGGGAAAGAAGGCCAAGCAACGGGGATCAGGATCCCAATACAGATTCTGAACAATATCATAAAAATAAAATAAAGGCAGTTTAAATAGACCTTGCTGCTGGCTTACTTTGTCTGGTTCAAAGGATGTCAATCTTCCCTGATGAAGGTCCTTCTGCCAACTGGTGTTGTACTTCTGGAACAGTTACAGATTTCCTCTTCTTGATGTTCCTTGGTCACTAATGTCAAAGCACCAGCTTTTTGCACAGAGCTATTTATGTCCTAAAAGGTACAAATACATTTGTATTAAGTTAATATAAACATCTTCAAATAGCATTAAAAAATCCTTCTACAATGGGTGCAACATTAAGTGGATAAAACTTTTGGAAAATATTTATTTTTTTGTATGGGCATATCCACAAAGACACACGCAAGCACACACACATTTTATACATAACTCTACATTTGGAGTCTGATTTGGCTCCCCACATTTCTCTGTGCTTGGACAATGTAAGTCAAGGCTAATCCAAGGGGCAGAGTGTGAGATCAGCAGCTGCTGAAAGGTTCTCATCCCTCAGTCCCACCACGCTGCCAGCTCTCTCTAGGTTTTCACAACTGAGCTGAGTCTAGTAAAATATATTGCATGATAGTTCATTTTTACTTGCTGGATGTCCAACCTTTTTTTGTTTTTGATCTCATACATCTCCGTCAATCAAGGCTGACACAAGACTTGTAGGACCCTGAGAGATGTGTGAGCCACAGAAGGGAAATGAGATGCAAAAATTTTCAACGAAACTATAGGAGTTATTTAGATTGGAAAAATCAAGGAGACTCAAAAGCACTACCCCAATTTTTAATGCAGATCTTAGAGCAGAGCACAGAGAAAACATAAAATATTCCTGCATGACCACCATGAGATACTTGGGATTTACAGGATTTACACAATGACCCTCAGGTGTTTACAGCTCCCAAGTACATGATGGTAACAAACAAAAAAACAATCCAAAAAAAGTTTGAAATGGCACCAATAACTCTGATTTTAAAATGTCTCACTCTGCTTGAAAAGATGTGTGTAAGCTACTAATGAAAAGAATATATTTGCCATCAGCTTAATTTACTCAAGTCCATGAGCTATTGCTCAAGGAACATGGGACTAGCAAAGCACAGAGAGGAAGACTGCACTGCTCCTTCTCTGATAGCAATGGTCAATGTTTGACAGCTGTAAAATTTTCTCCATATGATCAGTGAAATTTAGGGTATCTGCTGCTGCTCTGGTGATACCTTATTCATATTAATAAATGACATTACAATTTAATATATGCTTACAAGGACTGAGCTAAGAAAGCAATCCTATTGCAATGCCAGAAAACTGCAGGATTTTAAAAGGCTAAATTTTTCCTCCAAGTATAAAACAGTTCTCAGCAGGAGAAAGTCAACTGATTAGCTCTTTAAGACAAGGTTGCCAGAAAGTACATAAATTAATAGAATTTATTGTTAAAAGAATATAATTTATATTTTACAGCTGGCGATATATTCTGCAGGCAGATCCGTGGATATGCCTGAGTTCTTCAAACATAATCAGGTTTTCAAATAAAAGTGGATGGGCAAACTGTCAAAATATGCTTGGGACTTCAGCTTGAGGCAAATGGTATAGAACTAAGGACCTTTAAAACTATTTCTGATGAAGAGATATTAGCTCAGAAATTGAGGAGAGATAGAAGGAAAGAGCACTCAATCCATCATTTCATTGCTAAATATCTCTGACTGAGACTGCCAAATAATTTAAAATAACTTGAAAATCCATTGGAGCAGTTTCACAGCAGCTCAAACCAATTTCAGCCCAGACTGCTGGACTCTCACTCGTTTTCTTCTTTCAGCAGCCCCATGCTTCCAGTCCCTCCCATCAGTAGCTACAGAGGGCAATTAACCTGGTTCACTGAGTAGAATCAGGCAGACATGAACTATTTGCTTGCTGCCTGGTTAGTTTTGAGCCAGCTGGCTCGCCATCTTCAGAAAGTGCCAATAGGGCCACAGCAGCTCAAATATTCATCAGCTTCAGTGAGACACAAGCATGCGGCAGCATTTGTTTTCCTTGTGGTTTATTATAGAAATAATGTTGCAATTCAAGCTTTTAAAAACCTTACATAAGACTTGTAAATAGAAGATATTTTATGTCAAGATGGAGTCAGAGAAAGTAGCACTGTTTCCATGAACATGATGAGATGTATCAGCTAATTCAGCTGAAGGAGCATCCATGCAGAACAGTGCTAGTACTCCAGCTTGTTACACATGCCATTGTAAAAGTCAGATTTCATTTTTTATGCATTGCATACACTAGCATACCTATTTTTAAAGCAATAATGGCAAAGGAATCCAGACAATCTTACATGAATCACATGCAGTCTCTGTTTTCATTCAAAGGAATGTCATTCCAAGAGATTATTTGAAAATTCAGAGCCATCACTGTATCCCAGGCAACCACTATAACTTTGCTCTGCATTTTTTAAGACACCCAAATACTAAGCGTTTGGACTAATCACACATGACTGCATTCTTGATAAAGATTGTCTCAATTCTATCACTTTCATAAACAAAGCCATCAAATTATATCAATTTTCTTCATTGGAAATATGTGGATGACCCTTGGTGCAAAGGGGCTATAGGATTAGAGGAAGAAGCAGAGTCCCACCATGCACAAAGTAGATAATTATTTTCCAATCTTCACTGAAATTTAATCACCAGATCAGCTGGTGACAACAAAAGAGGTGTAGTTTAGTTATGAAACTCGACTTCATAAAAGAACATGTAGGCAGTTCATTCTGTATCTTTGTCATGGGAGGTAGTGAAACACAGTTTGAATTGACATCAGTGACATGGATCCTGGTCTTGGCAAAAGCAGGGACCTGTTGAAATTCCTCTAGTCCTACAGATCTATGCTATCAGGAAGGCAGTGGAGAACAGGAAGATGCCGTGGTGCCCATTGGTGAAGCTGCTAGCTCAGTTCCTGGCACTAGCTGGCAACTGAAACCACACTCTATAGCCATGCGTCAGTGCGTCGGCGAGAGTCGCGGTTCGTGGGTCGAAAACCCGTCTGAGCCAATGGGGGGGAAGTACAACACAGCGGTAACAGACGTAAGGAGCCGTCTTCTTGAAGTAGACTACAGTCCGGTTTATTGTAAATCCACACGGGGAACAATAGCACCGAAGGGAAGTCTCCTACAAAAAGCACAGGGCACTTGTGTGCTCCTCTTTTTAACTTGGGGCGGTAACCAGGGGAGAGAACAAACTATTAACCAATGAGGGAGTGGGAACCGGGATGTCACTCAGGTGACTTCCAGTAGGGAGAGAGGGGGGGAGAAGTCCCCAGGGACCAGCCCATCACCCGAGGCTTCTGGTGGAAGTTTCTGGTGGAGGGCTAAAGCCTGAGGCTAGGGGTGACCATTGAGGGTTGCATAACCAGAGTGATTGGCAGCTAGGAAGGGGAGGAGGGGAAGGAGAGGGGGACCAGAAGACCCATATGGGGGGAGGAGATATTTGGAGGCTTTTTTTTCTTCTCGGATGGCTGTCCTTTCTACCCTCTCCTCCCTGTTCTGGGCTCTGGGGGCAGGGAGGGTAGAAAAGACACAAATGGGACAAAATTGTAGACTGCGACACGTCAGTTTCTCCTTTAGCTTTTGTAAAGCTCCCCATTCCCTTTTCCCTACCGACTTTCCTAAACCCTCTCCCCTGGGGATGGCAGCGTACGATCCGCCCCAAGCGCCCTGCTGGACCCTGCTGCTCTCCCTTCGGAGTAGCATTGGCCGTGCTACCCCGGGCGAGATGCACCATGCCTGGCACTCCCTCCCAAGATGGCGCTGGCCACGCCACTTGGAACCCGTTTTCCCACCTTGATCCTTCTCTTCCACCCTGAGTTTTCCTGCCAGCCCCACCCCTCCCCCAAGGGCTCTGCACCATCCTGCAGTGAGGCCAGTCCCCATTGTGGGGAGGAGGGGTTGGATCAATCCCCCAGTCCTTCTTCTGGCTCTCCCTGTGGGGAGAAGGATTGCCGGGGGCACCTCTCGTCAGAGGACCTTTTTTCTTAGGAGAGCAACCCCGTTTTTGGTGGGGGGACCTCCTTCGGAGGAAGGTGAAGCCAGAAACCTGAATCGTGACTCCATCATTTTGTTTTCACCCTAAAATGGTGGTGCCCAGATCCACCCCTTACCAATCCCCTTCTAATCATGACAGTCATTAATCAAGTGATTGTCTGATTCCCCTATCCCATCCCTTAAGTGTACCTTACCCAAAGTTCCCTTTTTATTTCAATGCAAGCCTTTTTTACTACTTTTGATCCCTTTAAAATAATTGTCATGATTGAGTTATATTTTATAGAAAGAAAGGTCATCCTCCTTGATTATTGTTCATAATGCTGTGCCCACTTCGCAATCAAAAAATCAAACCAGAGAAGCCACATCACTGCTTGCTGCTCCAGCTCTGCAAGAACTTAAACACCACAAGCGTTGCAACAGATCAAGCCATGAGTCCTGCTTGTACCTCTGATCTGGAAGAATTTGTTTGGGACAATTTTACATGTTTTAAGTTTTAAAGTGAAGAAAAATTTTACCCCATGTATTGTAATTAAGATTGAGGTATCCTTGTCTGTTATTTTTCAATTTATGACCTTTTAATAATTTGTAATATTACTATATGACCTTTATGTTTTATTAATTTGTTTAAACATCACAACTCTCTTTCTTTTTGGAAAAAAAAAGTGTGAGCTGCGGAGGCGGGGTTTTTCTCTTTTGTTTCTGCTTGTAACCCTTCTACCCTACCCCGCCCCCCCGTTTCCCTGGTCCCTTCCCCCATACCTGGCTGCCGTGTTTCCCGGGCTTTTTCCTGCCCCTCCCCCTTCCGGGTTTCCCCCCACCCGTTCCCTGCCTCCTCGGAGATTCGCTATAAAATCTGTGTTCGCCCGTCCCGAGGGGTCTTGGGAGCCGTGCCGGAATAAAACCACCTTGTTCCCCTCCTAAGTCCCGTGTTGCGTCTGTCCATCCCCACGCCTGAACTGAATCCGCAGAGCGAGCCAAAGGGGGAACTGCTGAACTTCCCCTCCTCTCCTGCCGTTAAATCTCCCACCGCTCAGGGAGAAGATGGGCGGGGCGCGTGCTGCAACAGGAAGAGATACTGTTACTGAGTGTCCACCTAGACCACAGGAATTCTAAAAATATGTTCTCCTAGATCGTCATGCTCAACAATAATCATTACATATCCTACTGAGCTTTTGCCTCTCAACTGTTAATACCTCCCATTCTTCATCACATTCTCCCAGAAATCTCTCACTTGTCAATTCCCATAAATAAGGATCTCTTATTATCTTCAAATATCACAGTTTGTGTCATGTAGGGTTCACATTCCCCCTAACAAATCAAAAAGTCAAGAGAAAGCAACAATGAAGTTCAAATGCTATGAAATTCTGTTCACATAGTCACAGACCTTCCCTGCTTCAGAATTAGTAATTTGTCAGGAAGAACATTCATAGGTAAAGAAATAACATGCTCAAAGGTCATCAAAATCCCTTGCAAGATAAGACAGAAAAATCCATCTAAGATAGGAATTAAACATATTTGACATTGGCTGAAACATTAAGAAATGCTATGAGTATACCTTTCAGTGGAATTCCCCTCCCCTCCTCCCACTTCCAACCTTGCCAGGAAAATGAATTCATCTTTATTCATAAAATAATGAGAATCTATCCATAGGTGCACATTGGGCAGGAAACTGGCAACTTGTTCTAGCTAAGAGCTGCATTCAGAAATCAAGTTGTTTTCAGAGAATCCATGTTAGTAAATATTAATAACTAATAAATAATAAGTATTCTGGTTCATATGTTCATTCTTTCATAGTCTGGAAGAATCACTAATGATGTGCAGCTAAAATGGACATTTTTCTTGTCTCACTAAAGAACAACTTGAACTGGACAGTTCCTCACTAGAGGTCATCCTTAAAAGTACGACAGACAACCAGAATACATCTTTTCCAGAGATGTGGATCATCTCTTGGTTATGATTTTTTTTCTTTTACTTCATAAAATCATGTCTACAAAAACTTTTTATCTTTTACTTATATTGATCATTACTCAGATTTGCTCGCCAACTCTTTTTGTGCATATCCTCAAATTCTATTAGATTTCACAAAAAAACGATGGCAATTTGTTCTTGGTTACAGATGACTAAACTCACAAGTCCTAGCTAGTTTTAACTTACATATGTTATAGAAGACATGCATGTCTTCTTCCAATCCTAGAACCATAAAATATTTTAGGTTGCAAAAGACTCTCATATCATTAGTTCCAACCATTGGCACAGAACTGTCAAGTCCATCACTAAACCATGTCCCAAAGTGCCATATCCACACATTTTTTGAACAGTGCCAAGGATGGTGATTCTAGCACTTCCCTGTTCAGCCCATTCCAATGCCTGACAACTCTTCTGCTGCTTATCCCATTCGCTGTGGTGTGTTTTTTCTCAATTTTGGATAGAAATAGTATGACAGTTTGGTTTATCTATATCCAAAATTCTGAATTATCCAGATTCACAGGATCTGTGAGGGAATGCATCCACCTGCTATCAAAATAGAGCTCAAATGCAAAAAAAATTCAAGTGAGTCACCATGTGCAGATCTACTGCTATGACAGAGATTTTGGGCTTCTGTTTAATGTTCCATTTGCCTGAGATTTCAAGAATCAACTAATTCTAGAGTCAAATAATTGGCAGCCATCCTATTCACTGTAAAGACTTTCTGTGCCATCAGATCAGATAAAGAGCATGTGTCTCTGTCAAACATTTTAGAGTTCACCCAGGACATCTGGGCACTATGCCCACCAGTCTAGCTCATGCTTGTGATGGATTCCAGTTGGACTGGATCCAGTCCTGGCCGGATGGTGAAAGCCTAGAGAGCAGTGAGTCCAAAAGTCTGCTGTCCTCAACTTCTCCCTTCTCAAAACTGTTGCTGAAGTCACAATATCTATTGCCCGTGGCTGTGTGCCATAGGAGGAAATTATCAATATCTCTTTTCATATCTAGAACCATATAGAATTCGCTGAATTTATTGCCTAGTGACTTTCAAACATACACTGTCATGCTCACTATAGTGGAACAGTTGCCTCCCTTCTCATCTGATATCTTTTACATTTTATTTCAGTCCCGATACAGGCAGAGAGCAGACTGTGTTGGCTAATCTAAGTTTTCCTTTAGCCAAAGGGATAGTTTCCAGTAGAGAAGATGAATTTCAGAGAGATTGTACACTTGTACAAAGCACAGATTTCAACCAAATCTGACCAAAAGTGAGAAAAGGGACTTGTAATATCCAAGGTGCCCACAACAGGAAGTAAGAAATACAAAGAGAAAGAAAAGAATAAAGAGATAGTTAGATATCTAAATTCTAAACACTGAGATATGTTAAAAATGTGATAAGATGTCTGTGGAGGAGCAGTCATGGGCACACGAGCCAGAAATAAGCATCTCACTTGATATACTGAGCTAACTTGTCAAAACTTGTAAAACTGAGAGGTTTTCCCACTGAGTTGAACTGGGAGAAGGACACTGTTACATATTGGCAAGTAAAGCCTCGAATGGCAAAATACTAGATTTATGGTTTGCCAAGGCAAGGAGAGTCTCTGTAAAATCAGCCTGTGGAGTATCAGGTGCAACAAGTTCAGAAAACTCATTGAGAACAACACACAGTTCAGTTAGGTCTAGAAAAAAGGGGGAAAAGAAGTTTTTTCTCCTGCTATTGCAAAACCAGAAGAAAATCTACAATTCATGTAGAGTTATGCACAAGCAAGAAAACATGATCATGCTTATATACACTTTCATTTGTGGAAATTTTGATTCCATAGAAGATCCTCTTAAATAGATATTTGAAACTCTGGAAAAGTGACTAGTGGCAGTAGAGATGCATAACTTATAATTCACATCTCTAAGGAAGTGTTTTTGCAAAGATATCTTCAGCACCACATGAGAGATGCTGTGGCTCTTGTGATTATCTCTCCATGAACTTTCTTCTTGTTTGGATGAAGATGCTGTCCCTCACAGAATAACTTCTGAAACCTAGTGGAGAATTTGTTATAAATACGTAATTTTAAGTTCAAGTCACACCTCATAGAATCAAACAGCCTTCAAAGCCATCTGATAGAAATTTTATGCCATTTTCTTTTCATAAAGATTAAGATAAACACAATGAATGAAATTACACATGTTTTTCTGCTAGGGGCTGAAAGTCCCCAGTATTAGGACAAAGACTTTGTAGGTACCATCCTAGCATCTCCATATACAGTATCCTAGTACTACTTTGGCACAACAAAAATATTAAGTGTCTTGAGCAGCAGCTATACATCAGCAAAGCAGTACAAATAAAACAGAATTCTGGCCAACAGCAGAAATCAATTAGTTTTTTCTAATCTTTGCTTGTATTGAAATTTATATGTATTTTAATTTTGTACCTGTGTCTAATATATTTTATTTTTTGATCTTCACAATCTATAAAAGGATGAGTCATAAGAGCAATTTGGTTTGGAAAAGGTAAAAATAGAGTGAAATTTAACTTCAAATTACATTTTCAATGAAATTTAAGTGTTAGGTGGAAAATTTCATTAACAAGGACATTACAATCAAATTTAAAAAAGAGACACAAAACTTCTTCACTCCAATAAAGCAAAGGACAAGTTCGTTGGTGGTTCTGTCATTTTTAAAGATACCCTACTAGAAATAAGATTTGAAAATTGGAGAAATGCCCAAGAGAAAATGGCTCAATTTTATTTTCTTCTAGGTTCAGCCATTCTGCCAAAGTGTAGGGTTCATCTCATCAGACTATACTATCTAGGAGACAGTTTCCTTGACACACATAGGATGAAAGTGATCCCTCAAAGCATGTATTTTTCTCCCTTGAATACACAAAAGGAAAAGGAACGACCCACTCAACCCAAATTTCTGGGTTTTTTGACTTCTAGTCTGAACCATTTAATTTCACCAAGACTTGCTCCCTCCTGGGTAAAAAGTGAGTAACTTTAATTTCCTTTAACTCTCTTACAAGAAGTTACTCAGTTATATACTAATGAAGCAAGTAAAATCCTACAAGTACATTAAACAAGTGGAATATTGAATAAAAAAATTACAATACACTCTGTAAACCTGTGATTAAATAATTTTGATTTCCAGAGCTTAGCAAAGACATTTACATTAGCCAGCTATATTTTCCACCCTTTTTATCCCTCCTGCTTCATGCCAGTATAACTCCTATTCAAGAATCCAACTTGTGCCTCTGTAAGGCAGGCCGCTGATGTGTTTCCTTCCAGAAAGTTTGCAGTACAAAATAAGAAATAAGATTTAATAGAAGGTCTCTCCATGTTGAAGAGATGTTTTATCAAAAAGCTAAATGGCACTATATATATATATGAAGAGTAGAATTATTTTCAGGAGGCTTTTTAGGAGGCTTTAATTTAGGCACTGAAAGTAAATTAGTTACCTAGACTTCCTTCCTAGTTAGTGGAGGGAGACATCTGACCTAAGTGTCTATGATAGGGTGGCTGTATGACCTGGCAAAGCTGCATACCTAGTGGATAAAAAGGCTAGGTGGAAGAGAGCCACACAAAGAGTGTATTTTAATATGGCTCACTGTAGAGCCGACTTTCCCCACTTCAGGCTGAGCAGGAGTGGAGGGACAGCATACACAACATGACAGCTCCAAAGTAAAAATATTGAATTTTTCAAACAGTATTAAGCAGATAGTGCCTTCCACTACCAGGGTCTCTGATTTTCTGTCCATGGAATTAATAGCTTTGGGGTTTTTTTTTTGCTTTCTGTCTCTGATGTTCTGAAACTCTGAGCTCATCTCGAAGCTCCATGTTCTGCCTTGTCAGCAACTCAGCCTGGTCTCTCAGTTTGCTGCAGGCAGCATGCCAGTAGGGCTCAGTTCCCTTGAGCTCCTCCTGCAGTCCAGCAATCTGCTGTTTTAATATCTATCAGTGAAAAAATAGAAGTGTGGAGTGCCATTACGTGCTCTGAGTTAGGTATGCCCACCTTACATATCCAGAAGAAAGCATGGAGCCTTTTGTTCTGCTAAATGTCTACAGTATTAAGGTATGTAATTTTAAAAAAAATCACATTTGAATTTTTTTTCAACAAAGAAAAAAGCCTCCCCTAAACAATAAAAAATACTAATTTGCAAACTCCTATATTTAGAACAAACCAATTGTTACAAAATGAGCAGAGACAAGTCCATGCTGATGAAAATCATGAAATTCAAACTAATCATGCAAATAATCAGTATTACATGTCAATGTCTTTAAGAAAAGGCTAGAATACAAGGTAGATTTTAATGAAAAAAAGTCAAGTAATCAGATTTTCATGTGGCTAAAAGGGCAGAGGAATAGTTAGATCCTTCTTATAAACAAAGATTATAAGGGGATTACAAAGACATATTTTCAACTGAAAAGAAAATGAAAGTAATAAAATTTGGAGACAACATTTCCATATGCATCCATCTCCATTACTTTTGCCTTCTTCCTTCACCCATGCTGATGCAAACACTGAATCCTTTTCCTTCAGGCCACTAATGCTGGATAGTGCAAAGAAAATATTGGTGGAGTTGAGATAGAAATGTGCAGTTTGCTCTGTAGTCAACCAAATGTCAAATGCAACTCTTTCTCATTTTCCCTTCATTTGTGCATCTGCCCATTTGTTTCATGATTGCATTCCTTTCTTAGCTGTGAGCTGCCTGCTCTGAATTTGCCACAACCAACCATATTCTAAAGGAGCAGATTTTATTATATCTCTATAATTCCCAACTTCTGAAGTTGGGAATTATAGAGATAAATAACCCCAAAAGTATTTCATTTTTGTTTTGTGGAAAATTAAATTTTTGATTGTGCACTCATTAGGTATTTCAGGTGGGAACATAAAATTAAAATAATTTTATCAAATTCCATCTCTAGAGGTAGGCATAGTCAAGAAACATAACTATTCCCTTGCGAAAATTCTAAATTTATTTTTTCTAAACCTAGGTGGAATGAAAACTGATACTTTAAAATAGTGTGCAGAGAGTACATTCAAAATATTTTTAATCAAAATGCTAAAACGCCCTCACTGAAACACTTCCTATTGAAAATACAACTTGTAGACAAATATGCAACAGAAGGAGAAAAAACATTCACTATATGTAGGGTCCAAAAATATGTATCTCAAAAATGTACAAATGAAAAATAAAGTATAAAAATGTTGAAAAAGTACTTTGTTGCCAGTTTTAATGGTTCTGAAACTTCTTTGATCATGAATAATTTGAATTGTCAGTTTGCTGTCAAATATATCTGTTTTGTTTAGACATCTTTTTGCAGAAGAACATTGTTCCAGACATTTCTGAGCTTTACCATTGCCCATTCTTTTATTTTGTAAAAATACATCTTTCAGCTGCCCCATCTCTGTTATTGGTTTTGCATGGCTTACCATTTTTTCTCTGTTTATCAATGATTCTTTTAGAAAATTGACCCTTAAGTCATATTATGTCCAGATGTTTTTAATAGGGATAATAGCCACAGATAATCAGAGATGTTTTTATCACAAAGAAGTCTGAAATAAAATCTTTAAAAAGACAGAATCCCTTTAGAAGAAACCATAATAAGAATTAGAAGAAATTTAGAAGAAACCATAATAAATGACTTGGGGATGTTATTAGGCAGGTTAGATTGTTAGACACAGGGCTAGATATCATAAAAATACCTCAAAGCCAAAGATCATTATAGTTTAATGAAAAAAATAATAAATACTCAGCATAGGAATGAGAATGATGGCTATTAACTGTGTTGTATGTGGCACAATGAGCCCTAATATTTACAAGTAAGAAAGTTCATTGTGCAGGAGTTGGAAATTTTTCAAGAGTCAGCTTAGCTGAGCAAATCAGTACAAGTATGAGGAACATGAGAACATTTTAACATCCTTTAAAAATGGTAGGCACAACCTAATTTTTTTCTTATAAAAAAGAACCCTTTCTTTTGTATGTGCATTTAAAACACAAACCAAAGCAGTATCTTATTAAAATTAAAATCCTTACTGTATATCTAACCATCCTAAAGAAGTGTCATGAATAGTTTGCCTTGTGTAGAAAATTGAAAGATACAGGTAAAAACACTGGATGTTTTTATGGAAGGATATTCATTGATAAGAACTGCATATTTATTCTACAGAAGACAGCTTACTTGCATTTCTTCTGATTTCACACGTTCTTCAGTGACTCTATCTGTTCCTTTGAACTTGCTCTGGGCAATTTTTTCTTTCTGCAGTGTGGTTGATCGGTATTTTATTCCAAAGGGTGAGTCAGCTCCTGGCTCCTGACAGTCTCGAGCTGGTCTATTCATGTTCTGTTCACAAGATAAAGAGTATGAAATTGGCATACGAGACTGTAATGAAGGACTGTCTTCAAATGGACCTTCTTTAGGCATGATCTTTGGAGGGACTGGGCATGTCCCTCATATGCTGATACTGCTGGGAGTGGCAAGCAGTTATAAGCACTTATCAAAATTAAGGTACTTCCTCCTTGGGAACACTCATGCATGCGTTCACCTGCAAAATTTGTTCTATTTAGCAGCTTGAAATAATTCTAATTGAAATTTTTGACAATGTAATGACCATGAATTTAGAGGCTTTTAAACACATTTTGTATTTAGATAGCTAAATTAGGGCAGACATGTAGAAAGCTTGTTACCCACCAATGTACCTGTGAAGCCCTGCAATCATGCAAAACTGGGTCTGGGCTGTATTTTCATCTGCCCAGTCATTACTACAAGTCAGATAAGCCATGGACCTGAATTAAATTGGATAAAGTACTTACTTTCCACAGGAAAATATGCTCCAAGAGTTAAAAGTAGGTGTTCATAAGTGATTTTGCCTATGAACTCAATGGCTCAAGACATGACTGATCTGGAAATGCACTTAACACTCAGAAACATGAGAACGATACAAATATTTACATATCCTCAAGCAGAGCTTATTTATATGACTGTGATCTAACTTCTTAGTTAATTTTTAATCTGACATTAAATTCTTTGTGAGCTTCCTGCTAACAAATAAAAATGGATCTTCCAGTTCCCTTTATGATGTGCAGTCACCATCTGTCCTTCACTATTACTCGAAAAGAAACATGAATTACAGGCATATAACCTCAGCCATGAGGCAGCCGTGACCTCATGTTTCCCTCTCAGTAACATAGTTTAGCACCACAGGAATAAAATGTGAAAGTTCTCACAGATACTAAGAGAATAAAAAACTCCCTATATCCTGCTGCTCTTTGTAATTAATTACCTAATAAATTGTTGCTAACAGTTGTTGTTGCTTTCTATTCTAAATAAGCTTGACTAATATTCTGGTTAAAAGCATGATGGAGGAAGCCTCAACAACCATCAATGTAAGTATTAATTCTCCTCAAAATAATCAAATTTAATGAACAAATAGAGCCCCTGTGTGGTTATGTCCAGCCTACCGCTCCTCTATATCTAGACCAGTTACTCTGAAATACAATGCACTACAACAAAAGAAAGATTCAAGATCTATGTATAGCATTTTCCACTGTAGACTGAATAGTACTGTGTTAAGTCAAGGCTAGAACACAGGCCCTGCCCTGAGGAAATGCCATAACCAAGGATACTAGGAGCACTTGGGACAGTTCTTTGGAGCTGCTGACAAACAGTTCATAACCCAGCTGTAAATTACAAATAGCAGCTAGGTGCAGAACACAGATAGGAAATACATTAGAAATGGTTAAGCACTTTGCACAAACTGAAACTCTTGCTTGTGCGCCAGGCACACCTCTGCATGAGACAAACTGAGGCAGGGCTGCTTGTGAGGCAAGAATGTACATGAAGCAAGAGCCTTTTTTCCAAGACAAGGTTTTTCAGCAAGATGCAGGTAGGAAAAAATAAACCAACCACCAATACATCGGCTGCTGCCTTTGGTCCAGAAAGTGTGCAAATTCCATACTATAAGGAAATTGTGCATTAAAAACTGCAAACAAGCTGCGCTTTTTGGAGGAACAAGCAAATAACCATCACAGAATCCACTGGCTGACACCAAGCGTCAGCAGAACAACGTCAGTGCTGCGGGGCTGGAGCCACAGGCTGATGCCTTGAGCACTCTCCAGGCTCTCAGGCACCAGATAGACACAACACACTACATCCCAATTGGTTTTACCATCTTGCTTATTATTATTTGTGCCAGGAAAGGTCTGAAAACAAAGTGCTTGTGTTATAAATGACGACATTAAGTCATTAAAATAATATAAGTTTTATTAAATTTAGCAAGCAAGCATACGGGCAAAAATACAGTGCCGGGCGACCAGAGAAGCCTTAGCTATAGCTTTTTCTATTCGGCGCACGCGCGCCTTTGTTCCAGGCCCCTTTTTATATTGTTCTTCCTCTTGTCGGAGTGGCTTCCCTGGTTTGTAGTGCGCATGCTCCATTCGTAGGCGTGGCTTTCCTGATTTGTAGTGCACAGGCTCTATCTTGTCGCCAGGGGGTCTTTCTCTGCCTCCCGGTGGTCTTCTTCTCTGCCCTCTGTTTGACCCCTCTCCATGTGGCAGGTTTCCTGGAACTTAGGCTTTGTTATTCAAATATCCCAAGTGCCTTTTATCTTAGTACATAGCATTCTTTAACTACAGCTTCTTTATCACCTTAACAAGCGTACTACGTCCTTGAAAGCAGACTAAGCAAACTACGTCCTTGAAAGCATACTAAATTACATCCCAATTTTCACTACCTGGTTCAGCGAACAAACGAAACAATTACTTTTCACACTTAGAAACAACGGAATGGATAGGTTTGGACAGGTTTGGGCATGCTGTGCTGCTCTGAAAAGTACTTTCATTGCTTCCAGCAAGCACAAGTTGTCACACAGCACAAGTGAACTGTTATCAATGGGCAGTCATCTTGTGTTCCTAACAGGATTACTGATTTTAAAATGCAAAGCAGATTCTTGGATTGCATAAATCAGCACAGGGCCAACATAGCCAGGGAGGACAGGCTGCCTTTTGCAATTAGTTTTAGCCCATAAATTAGAAAAAGTGAGTGAAAAGATGTACACATTATACTGGGCAGACATTTTTGGATAAACATCTGCGTGGAAATGCTAGGGGCTACTATGGCTAATGACATGAGTAAATCCATGCAAGTTCTTTTAAAAGTATGCATTGTTATGAAAAGGTCAAAGTAATTGCATCAGTAAGGCAGCACAGTCAGCAGGCAGAGAATACAGTGCTGACAGAATTTGGCACTGCAGGAATTCTGCACCAGCATATTGCCCCACAGTCAAAATTCACAGCAGTAAAAGTAAAAGCAACACTTATTTTATTAGTAGTTTCATGAAATGCCGAATCCCACAAATACTCACATCTGCAACATGTATCATGGTCAACTAGAGATCCAAGAAATGAAACCAATAATTTTTAATGAAACCAATAATTTTTAAGACTGTGAAAATAATTTGCTGAAAGGCAAGTATAGGAGAAAATTATACAAACCCATAAATACAAAACAGTTTTTTGCAATATTCCCATAGTCTTTGAATTGAAGAAGAATGGACAAGTAGATCTGAAAAATAATTTTTTACTTTGCATAATATACCAAAAAATAAAAATCAGTAAATCATGCTAATTTTGCACCAGTTTTGAAATGCGGGGAGGAAAATAATCTCTCCTGTGTTTACAGTAGATGTCACCTACGAATTCTAACAGATTCCACCACATTAAAGATTCTTGCTTGATTTGATTATAAGCAAGCTCAATTTTTATTGGAGGCATTTGTATAGCCTACAATTAGTGCTGTGAGGACACTTCCATTCCAAATCCCATTGTTCCAAAATCATTTATTGCAGGGATTTAGTGTTAAGAAATTATTTTTCTTTTAGGAAGATATAAACAAAAACCAAACTAAACTAAAACTTTTACAACATTTAGTAATTCCAAATTACAAAAGCAACTCTTTTACTCTCTTGAATTTCCAAATTCTTAAACTTCTATGGTATCAAACACATCCTCAGTCTGATCTAAAGATTAGTATTCCTGAAATATGAATGTTGTTGGTATTGATGTGTCCTCTATACTTTTTGTTAACCTCAGAAATATGTGCTACCCTGATGTGAGTGTGAGAAGTATATTCTTTACTCTATCAGCAGCCTGACCGTATAAAAAAAATTAACTTGAGTTCTTACTGCTTTCACTGTAATCCAAAGATATTCAGCAAATTATGGGAAGCATTTGGCATTACTCAAGTTAAGACCTTAACTGCAGAAGTGTTTTGAGAGCTGGCCTCCTTCAGTGAGGTGCTTTACTTTTAATCTAGATGGCTAAATAAGTGTTTGAGTTCAAAAACAACACAGATGCCCCTGGAAAGAAGCTAGCTGATAAGTAAGAATTTAGCAGCCCAATTTTAAGGATCCTAGAATAAATATTTTTCTCACTGCACACACAAATCAGTTTCTTGTGTATACAGATTTACCTGCAAAAATGTGTTGCTTCCTCATGTTCTTCTCTCACCACCGTCAGTGAAGGGGTTCTTCTGTGGTATATGTCAGTCACTAATCCTCTGCTAAGGATGTTCCAGGTTTCTTCTGGACAGGTATCTATGATAATACAAGGAACCTTGTAAATATTTATAAAACCTTGTTATGTTTTTAAAATCACAGACTTCATAAAGTGCAGTAAGCTTTATTGCTTAATCTATCAAAAAGAATTAATATCTTTTGCCTAATTACACAAGTATTCCATTCCCATAGGTCTTAGTAGTGCAATCCAAGCCCTACAAATTCAGTAAGTTAAACAGATTTGGGTGTATATTAGTGTCAGTAGCTGAACTCCTTTTTAGGAATGGGAATGCCACATGATGATTCAACTTTAATATGAATGTAATTTTCAAAGAGGCCTCAGGACCCCTTAACAGCAGTCTGACACAGTATAGTGTACTCAGTAAATTGTGACAAAGCAATTGAGAGCCATCAGAAGTGAATATTTCTGCCCTGGTGATTATTGCAGACAGGAAAACTTATTCTGACTGATCTTACATAAAGAGAAAGGCAATGGATTTAGGATGAGAGTCAATGTGTGGGAAGTCCTTCAGTGGAAACTAAGAAAAGTCAAGAACCTGTTTAATAAAAAGGACTAAAGCCTGCTGAAGCAGGATACCATTTCATTACCAGAAGATCACTGGGCCCAAATCTGAGAAACATTGATTGACCAAAAAGCTGGGACCACACTGAGGAAAAACTGAGTGAATGTTCTTAGGAAATTATAATATTGTCACTGATCTGAGGCTTTCTGTGTCTTAGGAGAAAAACATGCAAATTTGGGAGGTAATTTTTTAAAAAAGTCATATATGGTATCTCTGAGGAAGTTAAATAGAAAATGTGAACATTTCACTGTCAAGGGGTGAGTCATACCTAAGCTACAGGGAATTCTATCCCTGACTTCACTCATTACATCAGATCAAAAGTCTGCCCCTGAAAGTGCACCTCAAACTACAGACTTAGGAAGGATGACCAGTGATGGAGAAGTAAAAAAAAAAAAACAAAAACCAAGGGGCTTGCAGATGTAATCTTCCTTCTTCTCTGTTTTTTCCAGTTTAGGTCTGAGAAATACTGACAGAGGTCGGCATATACCTAGAGAGCACAGGCGGAATGAATCATAAATCCAAATAAAATTTTTTTCCCCAATGAAAAATAAACACAAGCCAACACTTGGGTAGTTCTTACCTAATGTGTCTTCAAGCAGTTTTTTCTGTAGTTCTTCCACTTAAGGGGTTTCTTTAATTTTGAAAGTAGGAATCTCCACTCTCAAAGATAGCATAGTTTTTAACATTGCCCTATTCCCATTCTTTGACCCAGGCTCATGCTCTCTCCTTTCCAGTCTTGTGAGATGAAATTGGGACTGCTGAAAAGAAGAGTGAGCCGTACTCCCTTTCAGACCAACAGCTCCAATACTAGAATCACTGCTGCTTCTGCTGCAGGAAACATCTTGTTGACCTGAAATTGCTTGAATATATTGTTTTATTGGTGGTGATCTGCTGTTTTTCCTAACATTTTTTTTCTGTTCCACTGGGTTTATCACTAGCATAATCACCATCAGAAATATCCAAATGCCTGTCAATGTGATCTACTCCCTGAGGCACACACTGGGAGGGTTATTGAGTATGGTGAGATTTGGGGTCATCACCCCTTTTTGAGGGTAAGCAGCTTGACTCACAGGACATTATGAACTTGCCATGTTGAGGTAACTGTTCCCTTTCTTTGCCATTCTTACCACAAGGCTGAGGATGAGCTTCCCTCCCCCACAGCCCCAGGTGAGCTACAAGTAATTGTTGTTATCTTGTCATTGACTATCTTAAACCCAGTACGGATTTGCCTTTTGCTTTTCGAGTTCTGGCTCCCCACAACAACGTCCTGTGGAGAGAGCTGAACCCACTTCTGACCCTGTGTGAATGCAGAATCTGCACTCCACTCTGCCTCCTTGATGTAGTCCGAATCTACATCCTGGAGGGATAATGCCTCTGTAGGACTTACTAGGGGGTTTTTGCTCCCTCTATGAGATGACATTCCAGGGTCTGATCCACCCTACCTAGGTCCTTTTGCAGAGTACCATCCACAGCTCTTCCAGCAATTTTGCCTGCTTTTCCTAGAGGATTCATGTGATGAGTCTCCATTTCCACATCTACTTGTAGGTTTGTGTCTGTCACTGTTTTGGGACATGGTTGCAGGATTTCAGGTCATCTCTGTGGTGATATTCCTTTGCGTCTTCATCTCCCCCAATCACTTATTTTTCTTCTGCACTTTGCTCAACTACTTTTGTTTCACAGTCAGTCTTAACACTCTCTCCCTGTCATCCAAAGCACGGTGTGCATTTTTTCATGTGTATCTATCTGCATGGATCTACTGACCTGGAGATTTAGCTAAGAGCATTCCCCTGGCTGCGGTATGCCTCTGTTCCTTTAGTCAGACTAAGAGAAATGACCCCAGTAATTCAAACCAGCTCTTCTGGAATGCTTGCTGTCTTCTGTTAGAGGCTTCTGTTTAATTTTTCTGAGCCTTCCCATGCCATCTCTTCCTTTCAGAAAAACTTTTGAGGTGTTTTCTCTGGAAGAAAATAAAAATTGGATCCTGACAATCACAGACAGGATTATTCTCCAGAAAGGAAGATATTTACAATAACTGAAAAATCTGAGACACCAAAAGTCTAAAAGACCCTGGGTATGGATAACTGACTACATAAGAACCAGCCCTGACATTCCAGGGAAGGTGTGAGAAACACCTTTTTAGAAGAAGTCATTATGTGATACCTCCATTCACTCACTCAGTAGAGTCAAAGGGTTAGGATGGTGCTAAATGTCTCTATGATAGAACATAAGAGAAGTTCCGTCCTTCTTTGTTTTCAGAGGAAGTTCCAGTAGTTTTTACAATAGTTTTTACAGATATACATAATTTTGAGATGCTATTTTGCTTGGGAGATATAGAGAAAAGTTCTGAGTGATGAAACACTAGTGATGAAACTTCCAAGTTACCAAACCGAACCAAATGCTGAGTCTGACACCTAGAGGTGTCAGGCATAAGCTCATCTCAAACTGTACCCATGGCAAAAAGCAGAACACTCTCACTGTACTTGACCTTTGTACAAAACCTGTATTTGGAAATGTCCCCATTCTCACGGCAGTGGCACATGAGACACCAGTTATTATGGAGCAAATGGAGCCAACCTGGATGTCTAATTTAACTTTCTTGAGACCTGGGCACAAACTATGACCCAGAAAATAGGTGGAAACAGGAATCCAGTGGGAAATCGTGGATGAATAGGTTGTGACTGAGTAATACAGCCCTTCTCTCTTTCACTTTGGGGAAAAATCTTCCATTATCACATGAAAGAACAGTGGCAAAATGTTCTGCTATGTAATGAACCAAAACAGAGCCCACACAATGTCTCTGTCCATGAAAATTTGTTAAAAAACAAAGTGAATACACTTATGGCAACAGTACCTGTTACTCTTTCTGTTGTTTTTATGAGAAAAGTTTTAAGTTGCTCTTCAATAAATTTTTCATAAGTTTTCTGTCTAATACCAATTGCTGGTATGACTTGCCTTGGCAAGGAACAAGAAGGTACTTATTTGTAATATTCTAGTTAGTTTTCTTTTAATAATTTTTACAGAGGTGATAGGGAGTTTAGAACTGTAAACAGTCTCTGTAATTCTTTTAAAATGTGAAGCTTGTTAGTAAAATGTCCCTATTGTGTGAATCCAACTCTCACTTTAAAACATCTTGTCTAGATCAAGCATTAATTATACTTTCAGCAAGCAACATTTTTTTGCTGGTATCAATTGGTCCTTAGAAATAGGTAAAAATATTCAAAAGGAAAAACATTTCAGTCATTTTCTTCAGACTAGAGTTGATGACAATCACAAAGAACTCACTATCTTTCTGATAGAGTGGCTTGAATTAGATGGGGAAGAGTGATAGAATAGAAAAAAGTAATGCCTATAATGTTGTAGAGGGACAAAATGAAAGATGTCTCAAAATTAAGCATAGTACAGCATATATGAATATATTTCAAAGGACATGTGCTTGAGCCTTGATTTAGTCACTTATTCACAATTTCTACTAAATATTAAAAAATTCTAGGGTTAATAGAAGTGCTGGCTGTGCAGCACATCGCTGTTCTTCCTACACTCCATCTCAGCACCACTGTGTTACCATGGATAACCTTTTGATTTGTCAGTCTATCTCTGTTACCACACCATGAGCTAATAGTATTAGATTTGTAGGGAAAACTCTTGCTAAAGAGGACTCAACATTAGGCAATACTAATTTCAGTGAACACTTCTTCAAACCAAATATAGCCTGGTACCACAGTGAAAATGAAGAGGTGGAGAACATTCTGTGCTTTAGTTTCATCTAGCTCATGGTAACATCACAATGTGAACCAAAACACAACAAGTAGGGGTGACTGGGAGACAGATTTCAGAAGCTGACTGCTGATCCAAAAATGCATACATGGACAGGGCCACTTGCCCAGACATGCATATGGTCCTGCCACATCTTCCCAGCCTTCTGCTCTGCCTTCCTTCTCTGTCCAACTCCTATATGGTTAACACATGAAAATTCTTCACATATGCTCTCAGCCTGTGTTTTTCTATAAATTTGCTGCTTCTTTTTTATACTTGATGAAAGGCTCAGCATGCCAAATACCTGCTGCTTCTGTCTGCATTAGTTGAGGAAAGATAACAACTTTGAGCAGTTTTTCAATCACCAGTGCCAGCCCAGCCATTCTTGCCCATTTTTTAGCAGCCCCACAGACTCCTTTTGCAGTGTACTCATAAGCCGGATCAGAAAAGTGATCCAGGTTAAATGTTACACTTGTCTCCAGATAATTTTAACAAGGGTTCACTGACCTGTTCAATATATAGGCATATAAAAAACGGCCTTGGCACAACTGAAGAGGAAGAAGAGAGATGGGGATTAATGAGCTGCCATCATAAACTGATGTCCACTGTAGAAGTGATGGTATATCAGTAGATTTTATCTCTCCCTGCCAACTTCTGCCATACTTCTATGCTTTGAAGATCACAGTTACAAAACCAGTTCATTTATATGGCCTGATCAGTATTCCATTATACAGAAGTAGATCAGCTGCCAGGCCATAGACCTGCCCAAATTTTGCCCATGCACACCTGCCACTCTCAAGCAAAGGAAAGAGATGTTGTGTTGCATATATAACACAAAGAGTATGTATACCAAGGGAAAACATGTGTTTGCAGTTTGACTGACTAAGATAATTTCTCACCTGGCTTCTATATTTCCAGTCTTCATCTTCCCCTCTATTCATATGAGATGAAGAAATTTCCTCCTTTAGCTGTTCTTCTTGTTCTCCTTTAGCAGCAGAAAAGGTTTCAGAGAAACCCTTTTCTTTTAAGTGACTGTTCTCTAAGCAGCAGAGAAAAGGGCAATGTAAACTAAGCCTTTACAGAATGAATAAATGAAAAACAAACATCCTAAAATAATTAGAAATGTATGTGTTTTCAACAACATACACAAGGTTTTGATTTTTGAAAACATTTTACAGAATACAATTGAATTAAGTAGGTGGAAGGATGCAATCTGTGGAAAAAAAATAGGGGTTTGATTCTCAAATCTAGTGCTGGAATCAGGGAAAGGATAAATGGTAAGATGCATGTTCCCTATATATAGAGATTTGTAGTGCTTGCTTAATTTGTTTACTACAGAACATGTCAGTGAAGACACTGCTTGACAGTTCTGAACAACTTATGTGTCTATAGTTATGTGACTTGTGAGCCAAGTTTTTATTATTAAACAGTTTAATAAGCAGTATTTGTATACATGAGAATTTCTGACAAGGCATTTTCTATTCTATTTCACAAAATTGGAAATGTGTGTATCTTCCTATTTAAGCTTACTGGCTATGTTCACCACAAGAAGGTAGCTTCTACTTCAATTAATTTTTCTATTGAGTGTCAACTAGTCATAAGTTGCTCTTTTAGGTCAAGTTAGGTCTGACAACCGGAGCAAAAAGCCTTTATTTGCTCATTCATAGCACACACTGTTGCTGTAGCAGGAACTATATAACTCACTTCATCATGTAAATACAGACAGTGCTATTGAAGTCCTTTGCAACACACTGGAAGGACTTTCTGGTTCAACAACAGGAATACAAAAGTTTGTGTTCATCCCTCAGTCTTCCCCAGCTACACACCAAATATCCCCAAACATCTCCAGGCCCAGAGCAGACAAGCAGTGCTGTTTCTGCAACCTTCCCGCCTGCCTTGCACCAGAACATGGCTGAGGAGGCAGAGGTGACACAGCAGGTTGACAGCAGCAAGTGATGCAGAACCCACATGTCCCTTTTCACAGTTCTCACATGTGGGGCTCTGCACTTCCAGAATGCTTTAATAGGAGAGCTGTCCAAGCTCTTTAATTTTCAATTAGTGCTTCCCAGTGCAAGGTAAGAACAATGTGTAGAAGCAGCTATATAATTTACCTTTCTTTTCTTTTCTATTATCTTCTTGAGCATCTTGTCTGGAAAAGTTTTTTGTGGGGCTCTCTGTAGACTGAAGAAATTGCTAAGTGCTTATCCCTTTAAATAAGAATGTGAAATGTTAAGCAAACTGTTGATATGTTCACATTTGTGTTTCCAGCAATAAAAATCCATACTCATCACAACAGTCAGAGAAGTCTCAGCTAGCCCAGTCTTCTAGTGCAAATTCAACTGAAGCATATTTCAAAGACAGTGCACTGACCACATCCAGCTGGAAACTACCCTAATATTATAGTGCCTTTGCACTTTTAAGCCTTAGTTTTACACACAAGGCAGGTTGAAGTCAGCACTGCTTTCAATAAAAAGCAGTCATACTTGTCCTAGTGTGCTCTTGCTGTCAGATTCCTGCTGTCCAGTCTCATTCAACTTGTTTGTCAATAGCCTGGATGAAGAAATAGGAATCACCCTAAGCAAGTTTGCTGATGACCCAAAACTGGGGGGAATGGCTGATCCACCTGAAGGCTGTGATGCCATTCAGTGGGACCTGGATAGGCTGGAAAATTGGACAGAGAAAAACCTAATGAGGTTCATTGTTGTGGTGTGTTTTAAGTTTCCCCCTATTATGGTTTCTCCCGCTCCCCCTATATGGGTCTGTTGGTCTGTCCCTCCTTCCCCTCCTCCCCCTCCTATCTGTCAATCACCCTGGTTATGTAACCCTCAACTGTCAGGGCCTGTCTGTTACTCTGAGGCCGCACCCCTCCATCCAGACGCTTCCACCAGAGGCCTCAGGTGATAGGCTGGTCCCTGGGGACTCCTGCCTCCCTCTCTCCCTATTGGGTATTTCCCCTGATTGACATCCCAGTTACCACTCCCTCTCTGTACCCCATTGGTCAATTGTTGTTCCCGCCCCTGGTTACCACCCCAATATAAAAAGGCGCACACACCAGTGCTCCCTGCCTCTTGGGGCAGACTTCCCCTCGGAGCGCTTGTATTCCACACGGATCTACAATAAAACTGGACTGCAGTCTACCTCGATTGGACGACTCCTTTTGTCTGTTACCGCCGTGTTGTGCTTCCCCCCACTGGCTCAGGCAGGTTTTCGACCCACAGGCCACGACTCTTGCCGACGCATGGATGCGCGGCCATAGAGCATGGCTTCAGCTGCCAGACAGTGCCCAGGCGCTGGGCTAGCTGTTCCATCAGGGGGCACCGCGACAGCTTTGGCGCCCAATGTGGGGCTATGGAAGATGTTGCCAGAGCCCACGGCGTG
Organism: Chloebia gouldiae; assembly: GCA_003676055.1. NCBI lineage: Eukaryota > Metazoa > Chordata > Aves > Passeriformes > Passeridae > Chloebia > Chloebia gouldiae. Next base: position 4,242,353 of record QUSF01000040.1, read on the forward strand.
AACCAGCGGGACCGCCGTCCCAGGACTATAGAGCCTGCCGTTGGTCTGCAGGAGGTTCCTGGCCATCAAGGCTAACCCCCAGTGGGAGTAGACCTCGTTCTAGAGGTGGCACTCCTGAGGGACGGGAGAGGCAGCTGCTGACCCGGTCTCTCCCCGACAGACGCCCGCCCCAGAGTTTTCTTTTCCTACCCGGACAGGGTAAGTAGGAGAATTCCTACAGAGTTTTTATTCTTTCCCCCCTTTCTTTTCTGTGGTGAGGGACAAGGGGAGGGGCTCCTCTTTTGTCCTGTGGGTGGGGGGAAAGTTTGGTTTATAGTCCGAAGGTGGGTTTCGTTTTACTTTCTTTATCCTTTTTCCGTGGTGGGATTTTTTAGTGTTCAGCTGCTCCGAGGAAACTATGGGAGCCACACTTTCTGCTGAACAAAAAGGAGTCTATCTCCAAGTTTGGGAATCCTTGTTGGAGGGGGGGTTGTTGTCACAAAAAGAGAGGTTAAAAACCTGGTAAAAAGGCTCTTCCGTCACTTCCCCAACGATACCCCCGAAAATATCACAGACGTTTGTTTTTGGAATACAGTTGGCTCTAAATTAACCCTATTAGGAAAAACGGGGTAGTTCTAGCACAGTTAATGTTTTGGGCTTTATAAATTAGATCGCTTCTAAAAGATAAATGGGAAGTGGAGGTAAACCCATCTTTGGGTACTTTGTTCCCGGTTTTTCCCTCACCTAGCCCTCTTTCCTCCCCAGTCAGCCCCAGACCTGGGATCCGGAGGGGAGCAACCTGCAATTCTGTGCGGGGTTGCTACCGTCTCCTTGGCTCTCCGCAGAACCCCAGATCCCCCCACCTGAGGAGTCTTAGGTGCCAGACTCCTCAGGACCTTTCCTCACCCCATCTACCCCAAAAATGTACAGCCCCGTCCAAAAAACCCACGGTTAGATTGATATCCCCAGTTCTACCAAACCCCAAAATGGCCCCTGGGGAAGACAAGATGGCGGACGCCGCGTGGAGTTTCCTGCCACTTGCTCCCCTCCTCAAAATGGCTCTGGCGCCGAGGGGGGACAAGGGACAAGATGGTGGGGACCGCGTGGGCTTTCCCGCCTCTTGCTCTTCTCTTCCCCAGAATCCCTTCCTCCAAAGTTCCAACCCCTTCCTCCCGTCAGGTCCCTCCCCAAGCCCTGACCACTCCCTGTTCCTAGACCTATCCTCCGGCTCCGCCCAAATTCCTCATGTTCCTAACCCCTCGCCAAGTTACACCCCCAGGGTGGAGTCCTCCTTCCCTTCTGGTTCCGCCCACCTCCCGGGCCCCTCCCATCCAGGGTCGGGTTCCGGTTCCCACGGTCCCCCTTCCAGTTCCCACAGTGGTGGGGCTGGAGGGGCGGGGCCTGGGGCCAGAAACTACACCCCCATGCCCAGGAGTGGTTGTTCATCACCCCCTGTCCCTTCCCTGAATCAGTCTGGTCCCCAAAGAACTTTCCTTGTGGCGCCAGTGATGTATATCCTGCGCGCTGAGGGAGGCACTCGCACCAAGTGGACCCCGCTGCCATTCCAAATAACAAATAAATTATGCAGAGAGCAGCAGGAGTTCACTCGGGAGGGCGAGTGCTTCCAGGGGATGCTTGCGGCCACCCTTTCCACCGACCTCACCCCTGCTGACCTCCATCAGCTGTTCTCCTGCCTCCTGACTCCTATGGAGTTCTTGAGGTGGGAGACGGAGTGGCGGAAGGAGGTCCAGGATGCCTTTTTCCACCTTTGGCAGAACCTAGCCTCCACAAATGACACAGGGGGAGGTATGCTCTCCGTCGACCACCTCTGCGGTCAAGCAGAGTGGGCTGACAGAATGCCCCAGGCCGCTGAAATCCCTAGAGCAGTGCTGCGGGAATCGGTGAGGGTGGCAGAAAAGGCTTTCAGACAGATAAAGCCAAAAGGCCAAGTATTAAATTATCTAAAGATTGTCCAGGCCCCCAACGAGCCTTTTCTCAAGTTTGTAGAGAAATTGCACAGGTCGGTAGAGCTACAAGTGAAGGACGAGAGGGCCAGGCAGGAGGTCCTGAGGGAAATCGCCGCCACCAATGCAAATGAGAGATGCAGAGCGGTGATCCTCAGTCTTCCGATGGAGCCTCGGCCCTCCCTCCAAGACATGCTTGAAGTATGTGAGAAAAAAGTGGACCTCACTCCACCAGAGGAACCAGCCCAAGACCGACCTGTGCCACGGCCTGGACCGATAAAAAGGGCCTATGCTGCTGAAGCCCAACCCCCCCACCCTTCAGCGCACCCGCCACCACTACAGCATCACCATCCATCGCAGAAAAACAGATGTTTTCTTTGTGGGACACCCGGACATTGGTGGGGGAACTGCCCCCTTAAAAGTGACTTCCATTGCTTTAGGAAGGAGCAGGGCAGGGCCCACAAACCCCAAAATCTAGACTATGAGCGCAGCCCCTCCCTGCGCTTGGACAAAAATTTGGTGGGCACGAACCTTTCTCAGGGAGGGGAAATCCAGCAGACACCCACAAATGACTTTTCTCCTACCGGACTGGACATTTTTTCAACGGAAATACAACACACCCATTATGAACAACAGCACAGGTGGCCCATCTTGACCACTGTGTTGTGTTTTTCCCCTTTCAGGCTCCATCTGACGGAACTGCTCTATCTGAGGGATTCCGACCACCACATGATTTCGGTTTCTCCAGAGGGTTCCGGTATCTGGAGCCGGCTGCGATGTAAGTACATCGTTGTCGGGGACACAAAGTACACACCCCAGGAGATCACGGTGCTGCCTGGGTTGGTAACATCGGACCTGGGGCAGTTTGTGCTCCCCTTGTATTGCATCCATCCGCCCGTGTTCCTTCCCAAGGGCCAGATCGTTGCCCAAGCCATCCCAGTCTCCGAACCACCATGGGACCGGAAGCAGGCAGACACCCTTCGTAAGAAGCTCATTCCATCTGTGTACTGGGCACAGGCTCTTGGGGAGAACAAGCCCAAGATAACCTGCGGGCTAAATTTGCACAGTGAATGAGGGACCATACAGGGGCTCCTGGACACAGGGGCAGATGTGACAATCATTCCCGCCTGGGAATGGCCGTCACATTGGGAACTGCAAAACATGGCTGGCAGAGTGCAGGGCATAGGGGGCATCCAATTCACAAAACAGTCCAAGAGCATCGTACAAATTGAGGGGCTGGATGAGCAATTGGCCTCGATACGCCCGTTCATTTTAGATTTCACGGAACCCCTGGGGGGAAGAGACCTGATGGCCCAGTGGGGGGCAAAAATTGACATCCCCAAGCCTCCCCAACTTTTTCAGGCAACGGTCACTGAGAAGCGCCCCACCCAGAAGCTGAATTGGCTCACAGATACACCAGTCTGGGTGGAACAGTGGCCACTAAGCAAACAAAAATTAAAGGCGCTCGAGGAGCTCATAGAGGAGCAGCCGCAGAAAGGCAACATTGTGGAGACCATGTCACTGTGGAACTCCCCGGTCTTTGTTATTCAAAAGCCAACAAAGACAAGTGGCGGCTCCTTCACGACCTCCGTGAGATCAACAAGGTCATTGAAGATATGGGGTCTCTTCAACCACGGATGCCGTCCCCTGCGATGCCCCCCAAAATTGGAATTTGGTGGTGATCGATATAAAAGATTGTTTCTTCCAAATTCCCCTACACCCTGACGATGCCCCACGGTTTGCCTTCTTGGTTCCTACCCCCAACCTAGAAGCCTCCAGGAAGAGGTGCCACTGGAGGGTTTTACCTCAAGGAATGAAGAACAGTCCTTTGATTTGCCAGTGGTATGTCTCTTCCTTGCTGCCCCCGTTCGTGTAGCTGTGGGAGATGCCATCATCCTGCACTACATGGACGACATCTTGGTGTGTGCTCCCTCCAACGATGTGCTTACCTATGCGCTTGACCTCACAACATCTTCGTTGGTTGCTGCAGGGTTCGAGCTCCAGACAGAGAAGATTCAAAGGATGCCACCCTGGAAGAACCTGGGGCTGCAGATGACGCTGAGGACTATTGTTCCTCAGAAACTGGAAATCAGAAACAACGTCTGGACCCTTGCAGATCTCCAACAACTGTGTGGGTCTTTAAACTGGGTAAGACCGTGGCTAGGCATCTTCACCGAAGACCTAGCCCACCTTTTCAATTTATTGGAAGGGGGAGAGGGGCCAAGTTCCCCAGAGGTGGAGAAAGCGTTCGAAAAGGTACAAAGTTACATGTCTGCCAGGCAGGCCCATTGTCACCAACCAGGCCTGCCCTTCAGATTCATTATACTGGGAAAACTGCCACACCTCCATGGGGTCATTTTCTAATGGCCATCAAGGGTGAGGACCAAGGCGAAAGGGACCCTCTCTTGATCATAGAGTGGGTCTTCCTGAGCCACCATCGGTCCAAAAGAATGACATTGCCACAGGAGTTGATGGCTGACTTGATTCGGAAAGCACAACAGCGCATCAGGGAGTTGGCACGGTGCGACTTCGACATCATCCCTGTACCCATTCAATTAACAACGGGCCAATTCACAAAAGCAATGTAAGAGCACCTGCTCCAAGAAATTGGGTCCCTGCAGTTTGCATTGGACAGTTACACCGGACAAATTTCAATTCATCAGCCGGCCCATAAATATTTTATTCGGATGTCCACTATCATTAAAAAGGGTCCAAAGCAGGCAACCTCTAAAAGCCTTGACAGGTTTCACTGACGCATCCAGAGCATCCCACAAGTCAGTCATGACTTGGAGGGATCCTCAAATTCAGTGGTGGGAGGCAGATATTGCCTCAGGTAGCTGAGTTGGCCGCTGTCATCAGGGCTTTTGAGAGGTTCCAGGAGCCCTTCAATTTGGTAACTGATTCAGCCTACGTAGCTGGTGTAGTGTCCAAAGCTGAGAATGCAGTTCTGCAGGAGGTGTCTAACACTGCTCTGTACAAGTTGCTCTCTAGACTGATAGATCTTGTCTCCCACCGAGAGCAACAATTTTACGTGCTGCATGTCAGGTCGCACACTGACTTGCCGGGGTTCATCGCCGAGGGCAATCGAAGAGCTGATGCCCTGGCAGCCCCAGTTCTGATGGCACCGCTCCCTGACAAATTTGAACAAGCAAAAGTCAGCCATCATAAGTTCCACCAGAATGCGCCTGGCCTGGTCCGGCAATTCCAGCTGACCCATGATCAGGCCAAGGCCATCGTGGCTACATGTCCCTAGTGCCAAAACCATCAAATGCCCACGCTGAGCACAGGAGCTAACCCCAGAGGTCTCCTATTCTGGTTTGAAAGCAAAACCAGTGAGAGACTCCGAGTCAGAAATACAATTTATTGGGAAAAGGGGAAAAGGACAAAAATACATGCAACAATACAAAGGGAAAGACCACCGACAAAGTCAGAATACGACCTGGCCAGCGTGCTGGCAGCAGTCCAAATTGGAGTAGCTGCAGTCCTCTTGGGATGGCAGATGTAGTCGCTGTGGCCTCTCGGAGAACCTGTGAAAAGGCTGACTCTTCTGTCTAGAAATCCCCAGTTTTATCCAGGTTGGAATGCCTAGCTCCTCCCCCCTGGGCAGAGCATCTCACAATGGGTCATTATGAGTCTCAAGGTGTGTCCTTAATCACCTGCTCCTGGACAATGTTATCTCTGAGTCATGTGGTAAGGCATTGATGGGGCTATTAACAGCAGATAAGGAAAACTGCCCCAAGGCAACTCTTACTCAGATGGTAAATAGGAAAACGGTTTTTTTTAATCTTGGACATTATCCACCCCTTTTCCTGTTTCCATCTTCATCATGATGAAACCTTACACATAGTTCTCACTTAAGACTAAGTTTCCCTGTGGTAAACAATGGGTTTGCCCATCCTTCTGCATTACCCACCAAGTATAACCGGGTCCTTGAGCAAAAACAGTCCCGCGGATGGGTTTGTCTTTGCCTGGGTGGGATTAATCCAAACAGTCTTTCCTAAAATACCTTTCATATGTACCACAGGGACTTTTATCTCCATCTACTGTGTGCAAGGGTTCAGATTGGGCAGGGCCAGCTTGATTGATGGACCCTCGGGTGTTGACTATCCAGGTAGCTTTTGCCAAGTTCAGTTCCCAGTTCCTGAAAGTTCCCCCACCAAGTGCCTTCAGGGTGGTCTTAAGCAGTCCATTGCATCGTTCAACTTTCCCAGCAGCTGGAGCATGATAGGGGATGTGATATATCCACTCAATCCCATGTTCTCTGGCCCAGGTGTTGATGAGGCCATTCTTGAAATGTGTTCCATTGTCTGACTCAATTCTCTCAGGGATGCCGTGTCTCCACAAGACCTGTTTTTCTAGGCCTAAGATGGTGTTCCAGGCAGTGGCATGAGGCACAGGGTAGGTTTCCAACCATCCTGTGGTTGCTTCCACCATGGTCAGTACATAGCGCTTGCCTTGGCGGGTTTGGGGAAGCGTGATATAGTCAATTTGCCAGGCTTCCCCATAACTGTATTTCAACCATCGCCCACCGTACCACAGAGGCTTCATCCGTTTGGCCTGTTTGATTGCAGCGCAGGTCTCGCAGTCGTGCATGACCTGTGAGATGCTGTCCATAGTAAGGTCCACCCCTCGGTCTCGTGCTCATCGGTATGTTGCGTCTCTCTCCTGATGACCAGAAGCGTCATGGGCCCAACGAGCTAGGAATAGTTCTCCCTTATGCTGCCAATCTAGGTCTACTTGTGATATTTTCACTTTGGCAGCTTGGTCTACCTGTTCGTTGTTGTGATGCTCCTCAGTAGCCCGACTCTTGGGTATGTGTGCATCCACGTGTCGAATCTTCACGGTCAGCTTCTCTACTTGGAAGGCAATGTCCTGCCAGATCTCGGCGGCCCAGATGGGTTTCCCTCTGCGCTGCCAGTTAGCCTTTCTCCAGCGACTTAGCCATCCCCAGAGAGCATTAGCTACCATCCACGAGTCAGTGTAGAGATAGAGCCTTGACCACTTCTCTCACTCAGCAATATCCAAAGCCAGCTGGACGGCTTTAAGCTCTGCAAGCTGACTTGATCCACCTTGTCCCTCAGTAGCTTGTGCCACTTGTCATGTGGGGCTCCACACTGCAGCTTTCCATTTCCGGCTAGTGCTATGATTCGGCAGGAACCATCTGTAAAAAGGGCGTATTGTCTTTCAGTTTCTGGTAGTTCATTATATGGTGGGGCCTCCTCAGCACGTGCCACTTGCTCCTCTTCTTCAGAAGACAATCCAAAAGTCTCTCCCTCAGGCCAGTTTGTTATAATTTCTAGAATCCCAGGGCGATTTGGATTTCCAATACGGGCGCGCTGAGTGATAAGGGCAATCCATTTACCCCATGTGGCATCAGTGGCATGATGTGTAGAAGGAACCTTTCCTTTAAACATCCACCCCAGCACTGGTAGCCGGAGTGCCAGAAGCAGCTGTGTTTCAGTGCCAATTACTTCTGAGGCAGCTTGAACTCCTTCATACGCAGCCAAGATTTGCTTCTCTGTGGGAGTGTAGCTTGCTTCAGAGCCTTTGTAGCTCCGGCTCCAAAATCCCAGTGGTCGACCCCGAGTCTCCCCAGGCACCTTCTGCCAAAGGCTCCAGGACAAACCATGGTTCCCGGCTGCAGAGTAGAGTACGTTCTTGACCTCTGGTCCTGTCCTAACTGGGCCAAGGGCTACAGCATGAGCGATCTCCTGCTTGATCTGAGTGAAGGCTTGTTGCTGCTCAGGGCCCCAGTGGAAATCATTCTTTTTTCGGGTGACCAGGTAGAGAGGGCTCACAATCTGGCTGTACTCGGGAATGTGCATCCTCCAAAAGCCTATGGCACCTAGGAAAGCTTGTGTCTCCTTCTTGTTGGTAGGTGGAGACATAGCGGTGATCTTGTCGATTATTTCTGTCGGGATCTGACGACCTCCATCTTGCCACTTGACTCCTAGAAACTGAATTTCTTGAGCTGGTCCCTTAACCTTGCTTTGTTTAATGGCAAAACCAGCTTTCAGTAAAATCTGGATAATTCTTTCTCCTTTTTCGAAGACTTCCCCTGCTGTGCTTCCCCACACAATGATGTCATCGATATACTGTAGATGTTCGGGAGCCTCGTTCTTTTCCAGTGCAGCCTGGATCAGTCCATGGCAGATGGTGGGACTGTGTTTCCACCCCTGGGGCAGTCGGTTCCAGGTGTACTGCACTCCCTTCCAGGTGAAGGCAAACTGAGGTCTGCATTCCGCTGCCAAAGGAATGGAGAAGAAGGCATTTGCAATATCAATGGTCGCATACCACTTTGCTGCCTTATACTCTAGCTCGTACTGAAGCTCCAACATGTCTGGCACGGCAGCGCTCAGTGGTGGTGTGACCTCATTCAGGCCGCGGTAGTCCACCGTCAGTCTCCATTCCCTACTGGACTTGCGCACTGGCCATATAGGGCTTTTGAAAGGTGAATGGGCCTTGCTGACCACCCCTTGGCTCTCCAATTTACAAATCATCTCATGGATGGGGATCACAGAGTCTCTGCTGGTACGATATTGCCGACGGTGCACTGTTGTCATGGCAATTGGTACCTGCTGTTTTTCAACTCTCAGCAGTCCCACAGCAGAAGGGTCATCTGAGAGACCAGGCAAGGTATTCAGTTTCCGGATGTCTTCTGTCTCTACAGCAGCTATCCCAAAAGCCCAGCGATGTCCTTTTGGGTCTTTGAAATATCCATTTCTGAGATAGTCTATGCCAAGGATGCATGGGGCCTCTGGGCCAGTCACGATGGGGTGTTTCTGTCACCTGTTCCCAGTTAAACTCACTTCAGCTTCTAATACAGTAAGCTGCTGGGATCCTCCTGTTACCCCAGAAATAGAAATGGATTCTTCTCCTACATATCTTGATGGCATCAGGGTACATTGGGCACCGGTGTCGGCCAAAGCTGTATATTTTTGTGGTTCAGATGTGCCAGGCCATTGAATCCACACGGTCCAATAGATCCGATTGTCCCTGTCCTCTACATGGCTAGAGGCAGGGCCCCTCTATTCCTGGTCATGGTACACGTTGCTCTCTTCTGGTAAAGAGGTTCTTGAGGTTCCTTCAAGAGGATCAGTTATATCATTATTCTTATATTGTCTGGAACTCTGTGTTTGAGAGACTGGAGCAGCATTGACTCTTTTTGTGTTAGGTGTTCTTTTTAGTTCACGTACTTGGGCTGCTAAGGAAGAGGTGGGTTTTCCATCCCACTTCCTCATGTCCTCTCCATGCTCCTGAAGGAAAAACCAGAGGTTTCCTCGTGGAGTGTATCCTCTCTCCTTGGCTTGGGAGCGCTGGCTCCTTCCTAATGGCAGAGATTCTTGTTGGTTCTGGTCAAATATGGTAGCCTTCTTCCTTAAGTTCCTTTTTAGTTTCTTATGACTCTCTTCAATCAAGTCCTGGACTTGCTCAGCCAACCTTGTTTCCACGGACGAGACATGGGTACGAAACGGGGCGGTGACCGTGTCCTTGTAAATTCTTAATTTATTGGCTAAGACGCCCACCCTGTCCTCGCCTTCTCTCCACTGCAGTGTTGCCAGGTAACGAGAGTACATCTCTGGTCCAAGCCGTGCAAATCTCAACCACATTTGTGATGTGCACTGGACACAGTCTGGACTCTTAGGAAATCTTTCGTCTTCTGCAAAAATTATCTCCAACACAGCCAATTCCCTTAGGCATCGGATACCTTGTTCCATGGTATTCCATTTTCCTTGGAGTACCTGGAGGTCTTCTTTACAAAGGTATCTGTCCCTCACACTTGCGAGCAGTCGCCACCAGAGGCTGAGTTTCTTGGGTTCTCCCAATCCCCTGGTCAATGACCACATCCCGGGATAGTGATCCCAGTTGCCTGGCCTCACTTCCATCCAGAATGGTGTCATTGGCTGCAGCGTCCCAGATGCAGAGAAGCCAGGTGAGGATGGACTCATTTGTTTGGCGGGTGAATTCTCTCCGCAGGTCACGTAGCTCACCCAGGGATAGAGAGCGAGTGATGATCTCTGGTTCTGTCTCTTCCGCTGGGTGCGAGGGTCCTGCAGTGTCCTCGTCAGTCACTATGCGGACTGATTTGCTCCTCAATTTCTTCTTCTGAACGGGGGCAACTCCTATGGGTTCAGGCTGCTGTGGTTTGGTGATGGTTTGTGTGGAGATGCTGATGGCGCTTTCGGTGCCTTCCTCCTCTGTGCTGGTCTGTGTAGACATAGACACTTTTGCTTTGCTTTTTGTTTCTTCCTCCATGACAGTCTGCATAGACACGGACGCTGTTGTTTTCCTTTTGGTTCCTTCTTTCTCTGTGACAGTCTGTGTTGACATGGATGCTGTTGTGGTATTCTGTACGGGCACGGACAGTGCTGCTTTGCTTCTTGTTTCCTCTTCCTCAAGAAGTCGCTGCACCACACTATGTAGTGTTTTGTTTCTAAGCATGTTGCAGACTGTGCAGAGAAGACAAAGAAGAACTAACAACAACATTATGCTGTCCTTGGCATCCAGAGGGAGCTTAACATTTTCAAAAACTGCTGTGTCAAGCCTGAAAGGTTGGAAAAAATCAATCTTTACCCCTCCCCCCAGAGGCTGGGTGAGGTTGCTGAGGCCCCAGATGTAGCAGCCTAGATTAGGACAAGCAAACAGAATTGAGTACATATTCCAAATCATGTTCATTGCCTCAGAGGTCATAATGCGATAGACATAGTAGACCAATAAAGCAATTCTTATACCATACCCTGGTCTACACATGAGCATTACAATTGCCACATAATTCCCCACATTCGGAAAAATATAGAGAGCTAGGTATGAGACCCAAAAAAGCATGTTAAGCATCATAGTGGATAGGTACCCTCTACAATACAAGATTGTAATTCTGACTTCTCTCAGTACTTTCTTGCCCCACGCTGAGCGCCAAAAGTATGTTCTGGTTTGAAAGCAAAACCAGTGAGAGACTCCGAGTCAGAAATACAATTTATTGGGAAAAGGGGAAAAGGACAAAAATACATGCAACAATACAAAGGGAAAGACCACCGACAAAGTCAGAACACAACCTGGCCAGCGTGCTGGCAGCAGTCCAAATTGGAGTAGCTGCAGTCCTCTTGGGATGGCAGATGTAGTCGCTGTGGCCTCTCGGAGAACCTGTGAAAAGGCTGACTCTTCTGTCTAGAAATCCCCAGTTTTATCCAGGTTGGAATGCCTAGCTCCTCCCCCCTGGGCAGAGCATCTCACAATGGGTCATTATGAGTCTCAAGGTGTGTCCTTAATCACCTGCTCCTGGACAATGTTATCTCTGAGTCATGTGGTAAGGCATTGATGGGGCTATTAACAGCAGATAAGGAAAACTGCCCCAAGGCAACTCCTACTCAGATGGTAAATAGGAAAACATTTTTTTTTAATCTTGGACATCTCCACAGCTGTGAGGTGTGGCAGATGGATGTCACCAAGATCCCAGAGTTCGGTAGACTCAGAGACGTACATGTGTCTGTTGATTCCTTTTCTGGCGCGGTCTATGCCTCTGCCCACACAGGGGAAAAGGTGAAGGATGCCATTAACCACCTCATCCACGCTTTTTCCGTGTTGGGGGTTCCAATGGTTTTAAAAACGGACAACACCACAGTGTATGCCTCCAAGGAGCTCAGGAGCTTCCTGCAGCAATGGGGAGTGGAACACATAACCGGCATCCCCCACTCCCCGACAGGTCAGGCTGTAGTTGAGAGGACCCACCAGAGCCTAAAGAAGAGCATCGAGCATGAACAAGCGGCGATGAAGGTGGAATCCCCTCATGTCCAGCTGGCACAAGCGTTGTTTACCTACAACTTTCTCAACTGCGCATTTGAGAACTTGAACCCTCCCATCGTGCAGCATTTCAAGACCAACCCTCAGCTGGAGCTGAAGGAGAGGCCCCCTGTCCTAATCAAAGATCTGGAAACGTGGCAGCTCCAGGGTCCTTTCGAGCTGGTCACGCAGGGACGGGGGTATGCTTGCGTCGCAACTCCCACAGGGTTAAGATGGATTGCCACCAAATGGGTGCACCCGTACCTCCTCAAACCATCACAGGCAACACCAGTCCAGCAGGTGGAGGACGTCTGCTGGAGGAGGAAGAGACGGACCCATTCTATTTGATTTACCCCCATTTACCTTTTCATTTTTATGTTACAGCCTCAGCCCAAGACCCCCAATAGAACACCAAGCCTCCTGTGAACCCGATGGCCACCACAATGAGCTTTGTCCAAAATGGCCATTCAAGGACACCGTTATCGTTGCCTTGTTTGATTTCTTCAACGGTTCCTGGGGTATCTCAGGTTGGGCTACCTCCATTGTTCAGTCCAGATTATTAATTTTGTTTGTCCTTCTCCTAGCCCTCATTGTGTTCGGAATTCTGAGGTGGGTGGTGTCCAACCTCATCGAAAAGGCACTAAACATCCATACATCGAACCCGGCTGTCATCGTCTTTGCCCAGGAGTCAGACGACGAAGAAGAAGAGCAGGAGGAAGAAGAACTAGAAGACCGACCCTGGGCAAAGACAGCTCCCACCTGTCAGCCGTGGTGTGGGGACACCTACCTGAACTCCGAATTCCTCCCCCAGACCGAGTTTAATTCATTTTGATAAGAGACCTTCATTTCGTTCTGTTTTGTTTAATATTTAAAATAGGGAGTTGTTGTGGTGTGTTTTAAGTTTCCCCCTATTATGGTTTCTCCCGCTCCCCCTATATGGGTCTGTTGGTCTGTCCCTCCTTCCCCTCCTCCCCTCCTATCTGTCAATCACCCTGGTTATGTAACCCTCAACTGTCAACCCTCACCTCAGGGCCTGTCTGTCACTTTGAGGCCGCACTCCTCCATCCAGACGCTTCCACCAGAGGCCTCAGGTGATAGGCTGGTCCCTGGGGACCCCTCCCTCCCTCTTTCCCTATTGGGTACTTCCCCTGATTGACATCCCAGTTACCACTCCCTCTCTGTACCCCATTGGTCAATTGTTGTTCCCGCCCCTGGTTACCACCCCAATATAAAAAGGCGCACACACCAGTGCTCCCTGCCTCTTGGGGCAGACTTCCCTTCGGAGCACTTGTATTCCACACGGATGTACAATAAAACCGGACTGAAGTCTACCTTGATTGGACAACTCCTTTCATCTGTTACCGCCATGTTGTGCTTCCCCCCACTGGCTCAGGCAGGTTTTCGACCCACGGGCCACGACTCTTGCCGACGCATGGATGCACGGCTATAGAGAGTGGCTTCATCTGCCAGCCGGTGCCCAGGCACTGGGCTAGCCCTTCCATAAGGGGGCACCGCGAGAGCTCAACAAGGACAGGTGCAGGGTCCTGCACCTCAGGAGGAATGACCCCAAATACCAGAACAGGCTGGGGACTGACCTCCTAGGGAGAAGCTCTGCTGAGGAGGACTTGGGAGGACAGGTGGATGACAAGATATTGGTGGATGGCAAGCCAACCATGAGCCAGAATGCCCCTTGCAGCCAGGAAAGCCAATTTGGTCCTGGAGTGCATCAGGAACAATGCCAACAGCTTTAGCCATAGTGAGGCCACATCTGGGGTATTGTGTTCAATTCTGGTCTCCACAGTTTAAGAAAAAGAAGGATTAACTGGTGAGGGTGCAGCAGGGGGGTCACCAAGGTGGTGAAGGGTCTGGAGCATCTCTCTTCTGAGGAGAGACTGCAGGAGCTGGGCCTGTTTAGTCTGGAGAAGACTGGGAGGGGGCCTCACCAATACATACAGGTATCTCGAAGATGAGTGCTGAGAGGATGGTGCCAGACTCTTTTCCATGGTGCCCAGAGTCAGGACAGGGAGTAATGGACATAAACACAAGAAGTTCCACCTTAACACTTCTTTAGACTAAGCATGGCAGAACACTGGAACAGGCTGCCCAGGGAGGTCATGAGGTCTCCCTCTCTAGAGACATTCAAAAACCACCTGGATTAATTTCTGTGTCACCTGCTTAAAGTGACTCTGCCTTGGCAGGGGGTTCAATCCTAAATGTTTTGTGGATCTGCCATTCTGTGATTCAGTGATTCATCCACCCACAGGCTACCTCACAATTCCCCTCATCTGTACTGTCAGAAGTATTTCTGAAGCTCTCCTGTACTCTTCACTGGGCAATGGATTCAGTGTAAACCAGCAAGAAAATAAGAGTTGCAGGGAGAGGAAGGAGACCAGACTCTTTCAGTGAGAGTATTTGCCCTGAGCTATCTTGAAGAATTTGAGATTAGAATTTCAATTGTTCTGTGGGAGTGGCTCACAGTATCCCAGTCAGGTCTCACTATAAAAGTTCAAAGGAATCCAGGATGCATGTCTGGATTACATTTATATTCTCTTCCCTTTCAAACTGTTTATTCCCACTTCTTTTTGCTTTTCTTCCCCCATTTGGAAATCAACTTTTGATTTCTTGCAAATTGCTCTTTTATTCTTTCTCACCCTTTGGTATTTTCCCACAGAAGACAAGGCTGGCAAAGTATAGCCAAGAGAAGATGCCAAATAGCAGCTTACATTGTTTTAACTCTCAGTGATGCAACTATATATCAGTGTGAGAAAAACCAAGACTGCTGACAGAGAGCAAACCTTCTTAGCTACAGAAACATATTCTTACACCTTGGGAAGCTATAGCCACTTATGTTATATCCTACTTATGTTTTTCCCCCTAAATAGAGCATATTCCCTACTTCATAGAACTTAGTTTCCTTAACTTAATGACTTCTTAATTTTTATCTACAAGGTGGAACTTCTCTTAGGATGAGAGCAGGATGACTATGATTCGAGAAGTAAAAAAAAAAAAATCAAGTTTACAATACTTAAAAGGCTTTTATTACAAGCCACCATAAAATGCAAGCACCTTCCCTTGACCTGCAATAAAATCAGTTAAAATCACTATCAAAGGCAAAATTCACAGGAGTTGCACCATAGACATAGGTTCAGATTTCCTTTCCAGCACCTTTTGCCCCCTGAATCTGAAAGCTGCATGTGTTGTCCTGAGATTTCTGAACTGCTCTCATTTGGCATGAACTCCAGGGATCTGCTTCACCAAGAAGAGCACATTGCCAAGGGAGATGTCTCTGAGAATTCCAGGCTCCTAGCTTGGGAACAATTTTGTGATGGGAACTGGACAGGAATGAAAGTAGCTGGAAAGCATGGAAGGGGTGGCATCTTGACTGCTAGGTGAGAAGGAATCCCAGAAGAAATGGAAAAGCCTAAAAAATTCACCAGAGAAGAAAAATTAGAGAAGCTTAAGACAAGTATTTTTGCATTGAACTAGAAATCTCTTGCTAAAGTGTTAAGACCTGACAATAATGTTGCTTTCATGTTTCCTGGTGGTTTGCATGTTCAGAATGAAATAATCAAAATATGCTTTTGTTATTTTATTTAAATGGCAAAACCTGCTTTCCACGATCATAAGTTATAACAAAGGTTATTATATAATACAGGGATGTTGAATTAAAGAGAATTTACAAAGTACTCCTGAGCATGCAAAAAATCCCCACCTACCGTAGGACTCCTCAAGTACACTAGCAGGTAAAAGTTAGATATCTCAAAATATTTCTGAGGCATACATTGATGCAAAAGTGGGGAAGGTTTTCTTTTTACCTCTGGATGGCTGGTTACACATTCTGTTAGAAGACTTACCAGTGGGAAAAACATATGCAGTTCTGCATAGGGGCCAAAGTCCATATTCACTCCTTCCAAGAAGAAAAATAAAGCCTTTATAAATTAGGCTTCCTTTTTATTTTCTTTCTTTATACTATGAATCCTCTCTGTCCTGTGACCTAACTTCAACAAGCAGAAAGAGAATGGCTGAGGCTGAAAATGCCTCACCCCTCAGTAAAGGCATTTTTTGGAAGAAGGCTGACCTGTGGATTTGAAACCTGTCTGGCATAGACTCAGGAAGGTCCCAATTCATTACTCCTGAATGCTGCGTTACTTCTTTAAATGTATAGCAATATTAAAGCAACTACCTTTACCATAATAAGATATATCATAGCCCTACTAGTTTATCATATTTTATCTCTTTAAAGCTTAATGGGACCATGTTAATGCAATGTCCTTTGCTATCCTAAACCTACACTGCTTCCAGTAACGAAAGAGGAGTTTGAGTGCAGGTTTTTCCTCCTTTAAATTCAAGTCAGCATTTTTTCTGTGGCCTTATGTGTATGTAAATACACCCAAAGAGAATCCTATAAATATATTTCTTACTGTATGAGTTTTGTCCTGAGTTCATAGTACTAACTGTACTTGCTTTCTTCAGAAATCCGTTAAAGGATTCACAGCATTGGGGCAGGGGAAGAGAAATTTGTATGATGAAGCATAGCATACTTAAGACACTTTCCTTCTCAAGCTTCAGCCCTTCCTGAGAACACAAAAAACGTGGCACAGCCACAGAACAGTGGCTCCGGAGGCTTGGCCGGAGTTCAAGTGTAAGGCTCGTCAGGATGTTCGACCTTACCTCGGCAGGGTAAACAAACACCTTGCTAATTGTGGCATTTGGGGAGAGATTAATGAGCAACATAATTACTCCTTGGAAGTTCTGCTTTGATTAGAAAACTTGGAAGCCACAAACTGTGTACTTATTCCACCTGGTCACCCCAGATAGCTTGCTGACTTTTGCCTGTCATTTCAACCAGACTTTTCTCTCAGGTAAAAAGGACAGGATGATGAAGGTTTCATTTACTCAGCCATAGTCTCCATCCTCTCTCTTTCTCAGGCTGTCTCCCTAGTGCACAGCAGTGGCTCTCGACAGCTAATTCACAGTGGCATAGCTCCATCAGGAAATCTGGCACAATGACAGCCAGGCCTGTTTGTGCCACTGCTGCTCTGGCTAAGCTTCTGGCTGTGGGGTCAATGGTTGAAATCCTGCTTATGTCACCCCAAAAAACTCTGATTGCCACACACCATCTAGTTTGAAAACAAGACCTTCAATCAGATCTGATGTTGTGTTCTTCCTCAAGTTTCTCATTCCCTTCAGTCTCATACTTCTTTGTACTGCTGGCATCATCAGGAAGCTCAGAAAAGGCCCCACAATGCAAGCAGACAACCCAAGCTGCAGAAAGGCTGGCTTTTGGTGGTCTCTGTTGGGGTGGTGGTTGGCTCTTGCTTCCCACCTGGTGCACCTACCCCAGCATACACCTCCTGCCTGCACACGTGCTCCACATCTCTGACAGACACTCAGCTTTTCCAGCTGCTGGGAACACGTTCAGTGACAGCACCTCCTGCACTCCAATGGTGCAATGATCTGCTTGTCCATTGTTTATCCAGCCCAGTATTTTGTCATTCCTACAGGAGGTTCTCTGAACACATGAGACTGAGAGGGGATGAAGCAAAGCCCCTTTTATTTGGTTAGCTAACAACAGGTATTATACTCATGAGTGATGTAGATGAAACTTGCTAAAATTTCATTTTCTTTTATGAAAGCAATAATGTAAGGTCATATTTCCCTGAAACAGTGCCAGCTCCAAGAGTTTCCAGGATAGAGGACAAAGGGATGGCCATAAAGCCTTAGTTTTTATTGTTATCTTTAACTGTGCCTAAAGTTATGCCTATTGTCTTAAGTGAACTTTTACAAGAAGATGTTCCTCATGTGGCAACTGAAATAAACAGAATTTTTATTATAAATTATTCCATCCAAACTGGTCAAACAAGATGTGCTATGAGTATTTTTGTATGTACATGGGGGAACAACAAAACACATGGCTGTCCAAGATGACTTAGTCACACCCTTTATGATTAGAACATGGGAAAAAACTTTGAAAAAAATTTAGATTTTCAATTCTAAAAATCTCTTGCTGGAGGACTCACATTGTCAGCCCAGCCTGGGTATAAAGAAGATACAATCTTCTCAGTCATACTGGAAGGTGGTGCCCTGCTTGTCAGATCACTGGCAGTCTGCTGTGATGGATGGTCTTCCTTCTTAAAAGTGTCTGCTTCCATACCCTCATTTCCAAAATCCATTCTAGGGAAGTGTGACAAAAGTCACCATGAACAAATGTGTCATACTGATGTAGCACATCCTGTGGTTTATTTTCTTTCTTTATTCAAGAGAGGTTTTGTTTTAGCCCAGGCTGAATGCAGAGTATCTTCAGACTCCAGAAACTGTATGCAAGTTGGTTGTGATTTTGGGGGGAATATTTGGTGTTTGTTTTGTTTTGGGTACTTTTTACCTTTGTTTAAGTATAGAAAACAACACTTACCCACAAAAAAAACCCACTAAACTGTTCATAGGCTCCAAGTTCAAATGGC
The DNA here is from genome assembly GCA_003676055.1 of Chloebia gouldiae. Taxonomy (NCBI): domain Eukaryota; kingdom Metazoa; phylum Chordata; class Aves; order Passeriformes; family Passeridae; genus Chloebia; species Chloebia gouldiae. The sequence goes on from QUSF01000040.1 coordinate 4,260,534, forward strand.
GAGCAGTTGTCAGATGCCAGCATAAAGGTTATGGTCTGTAATAAGGTGCAAATAAAAAGCCTGTTTGTGGCTTGTCACACTGACATCACATTTTGTACCAGGTGCATAGAGACTCCATCTCCTGGTCATGCTTTCTCCAAAGTACAAATGAAGGAAATACAATCTCAAGAGTGGGAATGGTGCAATCTGGAAAAAGAAAACATTTGCCAAGTGTTTCTCTCAACAAGTACTTCTCTTTAGGCGCCTCAAGTAAAGCATTATGAAGAACTGGATTTTGTGAGGCAGATTTCTTGACATGATCATCAAGAAAAAGATATTCCAACCTTGACATTGATAGGGAAGTGTCTGAGTGGCAAATGTGACACTGTCAGCTTTTATTCCAGCAAAAATAAAAGAAATTCCAGTACCTGTCCATCACAATTTACTTTCTTCATCCATTTAATGTATTTTAAGTTCAGGAAAGCAGGGGATGTATTCTTAACACACGAGGTTGCATACCTAAGAAATTGTTTATGCTGGAAATTGCCTAGGCTGGTAGCTGACTTCAGTTTGTATAAGAAACTGAACACGAAAGCTGGCTCTATGATGAACCTTTTCAGTGTTTGCTTTCTCATTGTTGCTGATTGTCAGGGAAATATTGAATAAACAGAAGTTCTCTAAAGTCCTGATCCCTGCAGTTCTTTCTGATCTGCACCTCTCAGTCAAAACCACATGAAGCCACTCATGCTGCTGGCAACAGAGTAGTTCCTCAGCAAATATGGCCAAATAAGTCCAGCTGCTCCCTGTGAGGCAGAAGTACCACTTCTGCATGTCACTGAGGTGGTACTTGGCACCACTACCTTGGCAGCCAGCAGGAAGAAGCAAGGAATGATGGTACAAGCTGATTATTGGCTTGTGAAGTGTTTGTGGGGGATCTCTGCTTTAACAGAATTTTTTTCATTTAAAAACTATCACAAAGATCACCATGTTTTATCTCAGGCCATTGCCTAACAAATATCAGACAAAGTAAATAAGAAAAATACTTTACACTTTCACAGGCCTTCCACCCTGGTAATTTTAAAACTTTTGATGTGCTAGCTGGAAGTGTTAACCAAGTCAGTATGTCTATGAATGCCTGATCTTTTAATACTGCTGAAACCTCACAAATTCCCCTGAAAAAAAAAAGCATAAATCTAATTGAAAGACCTAACAGTTTTAATCAGGTCCCCAAAACAGCATTAGGAAGTTAACCCCATGTACCAAGGCTTGCAGACCTCAGCAGAAGCCTCACAGCAAGACACGTAGTGCTGCAAAAGAAATGCCAGTGACAGGGGCCCCCAGGGGAATCCCCTTCCCATTCCACTCTTGTTATGTTCCATTCAGGCCATGTTTTCCACTTTCCCGGGACCCTGTGACATCATATCTGATATCCCTGAAACCCTCCTTCCTGCCCCAATGGGGTTGGTGGAGAGCCAAGAAGCCCTCCCTGTCAAGAGCCTAGATAAACCCCTGACATTTCCTGTTCACCCTCTTGCCCGGCTCTCTTGCCCCAGCTCTTTCCCTGCTCTTCCCTCTTGGACCATGGAATAAAAGAGCTGAACATCCACGACATCGGGTAAGGGACTCTTTTCACTTTTCCCCTCTCCAGATGTTTCCCCCCTCTCAAGGCTCGTATTTCTGGGCTAGCCTGATAATTTAGGGGCAGAGAGAGAGGGGAAACCACACACTCTCTGAACGACTTAGGGAAGAAGAATTATCCTAAACCTTGAAGCAGTTGCACAAGTTTTTCCCTACTGAAGATAGCAATGAGAAGTTATGATTTGTAAATTGTTCTTTTGCTTTTTAAAATCATATTATTATCAGTGAAGTAGCAGCCGTAAACTTAAGGCATATAGATAAACAGAAAAAAGAGACATAAATCAGTGGTGGCACTCTTCTTGTAAGTACCACAGAATATAAAATATTCAACAAACATTGAAATGCTGGACTTATCCTGCACTCACTGCATTCTCCAAAATCTGATCAATGGTTTATCATATTTCATCTTCACTGCTCTGATACCTAATAATCCAGGTACAGATCTTGAGCCTTCTGTGTTGAAAATCAGAGAACCCCGAAACAAAATTACACTTTATTTTATCTACTTATGCAAATAAGTATGCTTCATGTGTTATATTGCCCTTTTGTAAACATGGACTTCTGGAGCATGTCCAGAGAAGGGCCACAAAGATGATTACAGGGCTGGAGCACCTCTGCTGTGAAGGCAGACTGAGAGGGATGGGGCTGTTCAGCCTGGAAAAGGCTCCCAGGGAAGACCTTACAGCAGCCTTCCAGTACTTTAAAGGAGCTTGCATGGGAGCTGGAGAGGGACAAGGGCACATAGTGATAGGAGAAGGGGAATTTGTCTTAAGATAAAAAGGTTTGAAAGGTTTAGATTATATATTAGGAAGAAATAGTTTACTTTTAATTTTGGTGAGGCACTGGGACAGTTACCCTGAGAAGCTATGGATGCCCCATCCCTGGAAGCTATGGATGCCCCATCCCTGGAAGAGTTCAGGGCCAGATTGGATGCAAATTTGAGAAACTTGGTCTGTTGGGTGGAATCCCAGCCTATGGCAGGAGGTTTAGAATTTTAATGTCCCTTCCAGCCCAACCCATTCTATGATTCCATACCATGTAACATCCAACAATAACATAAAATGGATGAAGTCTGGCATTAATTTGCATTAACTTATGTATGCTGTGGAACATGTCTAAACTAACACAAAATAAAATACCATGGACAAACACAAAAACTCCATTAAATATTTTCTTTTAATAGTATTGAATAATTCCCAAAAATACTTAGCTAGCCAACTGCTTTTATTGAGAAAAACAGAGCTATCAGTAATATCAGAGCAATATCTAACACTTCATGCCTCATAGTGGTTTTAGTGAAAAGCAAGACTGGTATCAACTAAGCAAAAGGGAGTTCCAGATGGTTCCTAGAATTAATTAAATTTAGGATTTAATTATAATCTTCAAGTCTTTTGTCATAAGAGATGGACTGACAAATACATTTCAGAAGTGTATAGATTGATCATGCTTTTTAAAGTTATTAATGGGGTTGTGATATGTTTATATTTGCCTGCTTTTCATTATACTTTGAGATTCACTCTTCTTATACAATATGTAATTTTTTGATTGCATAATAGAAAATTAAAAATTTATTTAAGGCGAGGAACACAGCCATTTATTTGTATAAAGCTGTTACTTGCTTCATGTGACCACAGTGACTCATGCATTTGAAAGCTGCTATTTGATAACTGATAAAATTCATTACTGTGATACTGTGACCACTGACATCAAAGAGTGGCAAATTATTTCTAATCTATGGCCAGTTCTGCATGTGTTATTTGTCTCATTATTTGCTACTAAAATATCCATCATGCCACTGGAGTCAACAGGAGCAACACTGGAGCCCTTCCTGTGTGGTGGAATGACACCGTTCCTCACTCCTAGCTGAGAGCAGCTTGGCTGAACTTGGCCTGCTGTAACATTTTTCTGAAAAGTGTGAGCTCCTTAACATTGATATTCCTAATATTTTTTATTCTTTCTCCAAGTGGATGGCAGTTCCCCTCCTGGCAGGATGCTACCAGCTGCTTAACTAGCAAGCTGGAATATTTACAAGCAGCCACAAAGTAGAGCATAGATGTATTTTTCTTTTTTTTTTATTCCCTGTTTTTCTCCCAGCTGCTGGTAGCATGGACAACTGTCTGCCCCAAACAGTCTGCTCAAGCATGTAACAGTGGTGTGACCTCCAAATTCAGCTATATCCTGAGTAAAGTACTCAGTAGTTTATCCAGTACTTCCTTCTGGATTTTTGGACAAGCAGTTTCAGACTGAGCTCATGACTTCCCATCTGTAGCAGCACAGCTTGAGGTCTTGCTCTTCCTGAATTAGCACTTGTTACTGTGATTTGTTTACTAGTTTTGATTGTACACTACTAACAACTTAGTAACAGTATCCACAATGCAGTATAATAATTCAGTTGACATGAGCTACTCTCATTTAAGCATGGCTCATTTACTGTCTACCATTAGAATACTCCAGGGTGCTTGAATTACATGTAATCTATCTTAGCCTCTGTAAAAGCTCCCATGGAGAGATTTCTGTTGTCTTGCATGCTGCCCATTCAAGTTTCACCACAGCAGAGTTATTGTAACAGTGGCAAACTTCCAAATAATTTGGTTTGGAACTTCTTTTTTTCCTCATTTCTATACTATGCATTAATTTGTAGGATGGTTTAGCTACATGTTAAATATGATCAACATTCTGAAAATGTCCCAAATTACATGAAGCTAAAGAAGATCAGTCAGCATGTCCTAGTAAAGGCTTCTCTGGAAATGAAAAAGCACCCTACATTTTTTTCTATAGTTTCCTGTCAGATATATGTGCTACATTTCTCTCACTGTCCATTTCTTATCCAAGCTTCTGATATCAACTTGTTCTCCCAGAGCAGTGGCTGAGCTGTCACATCCTTTGTATCCATGAGACTAACACAGTGAGATGTTAGCAATCCTCTGTATCTGAATACATTCATATTCTAGAAGAAAATATAATGAGTGTTAATATAATGGGAGTAAAACTCAGTCACAAGCCACATGAAGTCTACCCTGCTGTACAGTTAGTCAGGGGCTGTCTAGCAGTGGAAGTGATCCTGAAGTGATCTGAAAAGTGAACAAATATGAAACAGCAGGATGCTTAGGACCTCTGACAAAGAAATTTAAGGAAGATAAAATCTGGATGAAAATGAGACCTGGAAGCTCACAAATAAGGAAGCAATACACAAGTCTACAAATACATATCTAATATATAAATATATATATAAATATATACATAAATATACTTCTTGGTTACACAGAGTTTATGAAGAAGCCATCAGTACCATGTAGAAATAAATCTGGAGAGAAAGCTCTACATATAGAGACAGTTGCCTCTGCAGTGGACTGCCACAAGGTGAGTGCAATTCTTTCCAATGGTTCTGCTTAATCCCTGGCAATAAAGTTTTTGTGCCATTTTCTGGGAGGAACAAGGATCCATTTTCTGGGAGGAACAAGACCTATTGGCCTGTGTAGCAAAACCAGTAACTCTCTAAGACAAAACAAGTAGGCATTTTTAACTGAGTATAAGCAGGGAGGTTGGACCAGCTGACCCACTGTGGTCCCTTCCATTTTTACCCACTCTGTGACTCTGTAATAATTTAACCCCAAAAGAGAATAGTAATTAAAAGCAGCTTGAGAATGGATTTCCAACTTACTCCCCTATTGTTAATTTCTATAAATTAATCCTAAATGGAAGAGGAATTCACCAAAGAGCTGCCACCAAATAAGCCTGAAATGGACCTGTGATGTTTTGTCCCTTTTGTTATATGTTGCTGTGTCTTAGAAGAACAGAAATTTATAGGTAAAGTGAAAAAGAGGCAGAGGTTTAATTCTCTGGAGACACTACTATCTGCTATGAGGAAGAAAAATTATTTCTTCCTACTGGCTAATACTCTCGCATCTGATGGAGAAAGCTGAAGTAACTGCTAATGTGTGCTGATATAACTGGGCTCAGATCCTCTGTTAGACAAAGACAACTCCAGCCCACAGTGAAAAAAGATCTGACTTGAGGAAAAAGTAAAATATGTGACTACATTGTGCTCTGTGATATGATTCTCTTATACAAGCTGTACAGAACCTTTGATTACACCTACAAAGTAATAGCATCTATTTAAGGTCTGACATGTGCATCCTTTTGGTGTAAAATGACAAAACTCTTAAGCTAGTACAGCTATGACACTTTGTGCATGTTGTAACCACCAGAGGGAAATCTTGCACCAGTCTGAGTGTGCAAATAAACTGGAAGCACACACATGATTTTTTAAAATGAAGCAATGAAAATAATTTTAGGCCTAAAAGAAATGTGTGCTCTCTGAACAAATCTTAAGGGATTCTTAAGAAAGTAGCAGTGTCTCACAACAAGTTATGATATTAGATGTGAAATTTCAAAAGTTTGTACTCAAGGAATATTGGTACTTTTTTATACCCTACTACCTACTAAACTCAAAATTAATCCTGAGTTTGGGATGAGTTTGGGGCTAAAAAGCCCAAGTGGTTTCCAAATACAGCAAGCATCTGCACTTGTGTCAAGAAGACAGCAACAAAGACTTGTAGACAGATTTTAAATTGGAGCACTTTTCTGTTTCTGATCTAGGTGATACCACAAAATTGACTCAGATGTTTTATACCATGGCCTCCACTTTTCCATCTTGAGTGAAGCTCACCTTGAGTGAAGTTCCCAAGATGAATGCTCTGCCTGTGCACCTACACTGGCCATAGCAGACAACAACAGTAATAGCATGGATACAGCTCACAGCAACAAAACTGGTTTTCTGCCACTTACCACTAATCCCTACTTCCTTTGCAAGATGGATTTCCATGAGCAGTACTACTTTGACAGCTAGATCCTTGTTTCTTAACTAGGTAAAGATATTTTAGAACCTCACCCTAACATACTTTTCACACAATGCTTATGTTTTCTGCATAAGTTTATGAGTTTTTGCAGTTGCATCATTACTACAAAAAAAAAAGTGTACCTTTATGAAAATAAAAACAACAGTAGAAGTGAGCAGGAATTAAATCCTCGAGTTTGAGCAATAAAGCCAACTTAAAACCATGATTTCCATGTGTCTCTTCAGTAATATGTTTTGAATTACAAATCAACAGATATGTATAGAAAACTTGAGAGGGATGGAAATTGTTTAGAGAGAACAACTGCAATCAGAAATTATTTTTAATGAATGCTGCCTCATGCAGCACAAGACAAGAACAAGAAGTTAATGAAAACAAAGTAGAAAATGTTTCCTGCATTGACAAGTCTGTTAAATAAACCCTGTTTTTATGAAAATCCCAGAGCACACAATACTTTCAATAAAAAACACTGTGCTCATGCCAAATAAACTCCAATGTAAAAAGTACGTCAGGTTGTTTGATCTCTGTTTTCACTGTTAGTATGTCAGCTGATATTGTTCTTTCTTATAAGAAGTTGTTTTTGAAATGTAAACCAAACATATATATCCAGCTGGCCTGAAAATACCACAGACTGCAAAAAGCTTCTGAACACAATACTATTTTTATCACTGTTGTTATTAGCTGAATCCTGTTTAAATTTGAATCAGAAAAAAAATACAAAGCTAATATAATTTTCTATTAAAATATTATGAGAAAGATTGTTAAAATACATTATAATTCACCTGAAATGCATTAATGAGATAATTTTACCTTTCATAAATAAGTTTCTCTTAGAAATCAAACTATCAACCATAAATACACATAATTCATGCATTCTTCCCAGCAGTACATTTTCTGTATCTTAGTATTATATTTTCCATTCTGTACATCTATAATTGAATACAGTACCTAGAAATTGTTTTTTATAAAAACATTCTTGATCTAGCAAAAAAAAAAAATTACATGGACTAGAAGCAAAACTTGGTCTGATACCTGCAAGAATTTCATAGGTTTAAATCTGAATAGCAAAAAGATGAGCAAAGAAAATCTAGAACAGCAATTAGAGTTACAGCAGTAACTACTTTAATGGCTCCATATTTTTGTAAAAGTTTTTTTCAGAAATGGAACCACAAATCACAATAAAAACAGTACCTGGATGATCTAATCCAGGACAAGAAACAAACAAATGAAAAATGACCAATTTTCTGGCAATTAGATAGGTTTTTACTTTCTCATTCCTAACCACTAGAAAGGACTAAGCACAAATACTTCAGAAATAATACTACCATGTTTTGTCCTGAAGCATCACAACTGTCTGTGCTTGGCATAAATCCAGATCACACATTTTGTATTTTGAAAAAAAAAAACCTTTAATTTCTGTGTTCAGCCAGTGCTTCCTGTGGAGGAAGTGGTTGTACTCCCTCTAATACTGAGTAAATCACAAATTCATTAATTAATTCTTGTTGTTACAGACTAAATACATTAAATACATATTATAAATATTATTATATCAATTTGTATTAACTTTAATAAATATCTGGGAATGATGAAGCTACAGTAAAATGAAATAAGAGTTTCAAAGATTTTGGTAGAAAAATATTAATTTGATTTGTTTAGCTGAACCTAATCTATATAGGCCCAATTGATAATATAATTGATAATAATTTAATATATATTTCCAACAAAAAGGGAGTAAATGTAAACAAAAAACAAAGATTTCATTAGAAATATGAAAGGCGCATCAGTTTTTACAGTAGGGTTACATGATATCAATTCAAAGAAAACTGACTATAAATATCAGCTAGAAATTTGCACAGGCAATGGTTTCTCAGTTTGTGGGGAAAGTAGCCCTGATTTGGTGGATAAAAATTTTTGTCTTCAAAATAATTTTTTTTGTTACTAGATTTTGTTTTCTAGAGTAAATAAAACTTAGATGCCTTTGACTCAGGTTAGGCAATGGAGTTCATTCAATCAAAAATGAAGACATTGTTTTAAGGAACTCATCCTAAAAGGAACTGATCTATGCTCCAAGTGGTGAAGACAACAACACTACTCAGTGGTCACATCATTGCCACCATGTCTTGTGTCATTCATCCACACTAGAGGAGGTGCAATTTAATCTCCTCTTCAGCCTGAAGGACATGCAGAAGAGAAATGAGATCTACTGGTGTAGGAGAATTTGATGGCAACATTTTCACTGTTTTTTTACCTGAACTTTGCATAGATTTTTCAAAGTGGCAATGAGCCCTTACCTCACGATGGGTAACAGAGGATTGGTACCCTCTGCCTTAGGAGGTGGTTGGAGGGTATACCCTGATTACTTGGCAGCAGCATAAAAAAGTAGGTTAGGAGCCACTTTCAGTGGTTTTGTGAAATCATTTCCTTGGCATTTGTTATAATATCTAAAAAGTAACCAGAAATGTCAAAATATTTTAAATGCTTCATGAGACAAACTGTTTTGACTATTTGAAACTGTTATCATTTTCACTTAATCTGAAACTTTTTTCAATTTTGTCCAAATTCTTAAAGCTTCAAATACCATCTCTTGCTACTCTGTAGCAAGAAAATTTCCCCAGAATTTCCACAATTATAAACAACAAGATTGCTCTACAAAGATCCAAAGTAGAGTTATATCTGTTATGTACTTAATCATCATTAATTACCTTCCATAGCAAGATGTTCCTCTCTAGACTGTTTTTTCAAGTTTCTCTTTAGTTTCCACTAATCATCACCAAATGCTATCTACCTTGGTGTATAATTTTAATTTTCTATCCTTTGCCTTTCCTTGCTGGAAGCAAGGCATAGGTGGCTCTGAACTTATCTGTCCACTTTGACCCTCTTTCAGGCTCACCAGTTTGCAGTGATCACTCTTCTATGAAATGTAATATATAAATAGAAGAGACACCACATGAAATTTAAATTTCACCCTGTGAAGAGAGTTGTCATTTATTGTGGGGAGAAGAATAATAAATGAGGTCCATTTTCATGATCACAGATATCAGAAAACAAATTTAGCTTTTGACTGTCTGCACTGACTTTATTTAGCAGTGTGCACTGATGACCTATGTCCTTCTGAACTGCTAGAACAGGAAGCATCCAGCAGGGCCACTGTGTGCCCACCTAAAGTAGAATGGAACCTGCCAACAAGAGAGACCTTGTAGGTCCAGCCAGTACCACAAGCCAGACCCAGTCCCCAGCTGGAGGAAGATATGAGTCAGCTTCTCAAAGCTTATCAGCTACATCTTCTCTCTTGCAACACTACATATGTCCTTCTCTCTCTCTTTAAATGTGGTGGGAAACAAGGACCTGTGCAAAACCAAGTCTTATCTTTCCAAAAATCCCAGATGAAAAAGAAAAACGTGCAATGAAAAAGAAAATCTTACCATATGTTTGTCATACACAGATACGACAAGGAGAAAATCCTAATAAAATACAGTAAGCTTTGAAATGTTGCTCAATAAGCATTAAAAGGAACACCAAGTTCCCAGGCTCCTCTAAATCTGTGCTGTTCTCATGCCTTGAACTATCAATATCAGCCTCAACTCATGAGTGGATTCTGCTGAGGTGGCCACCAAAGGCATGATGGAATATCTCACAGCCCACCAGCCACATCCACTGGCCAGCCTGCTACTATGGCCATCTCCTTCTGGACATCGAGCAGAGTAATTCTTCTCTTCCACTGCTTTTTCTCTAAAGTGGTCTTTCTCTTTTACTTTGTGGTAAATTTCACAAAAAAATGTCAATAAGGTATTACATCTAAATTATATTTCTATCTACCTGCTCTTCCATCCTGCAGTTACCCTCAAAGTGTATGTAAAAAGGCCAGCATCCCACTGGCTGGCTGTGGTTCTCCCTGTACAGCAGCCCCTTGGGAGATGTATTGAATTTATGTGGTCAGGTTTTGGTAGTGGGGGAGCTTTAAGGGTGGTTACACTGAGAAACTGCTAGAAGCTTCTCCCACATCCAACAAAGCCAATGTCAACTGTCCAAGATGGACCCACTTCCGGCCAAGGCTGAGCCCATCAGCCATGATAGTAATGCTAAATGGAAAAGTTATTGGTACAGAAGTAATTGCAGACAGAGAAGACAAAAGTGAGAATATGTGAGAGAATCAACAATACAGACACCAAGGCCAGCAAAGAAGGAAGGTGCTCCAGGTGCCACAGAAGAGATACATTTGCAGCTCATGATGAACACCATAGTGAGGCAGGCTCTCTCCCTGCAGCATTCAGAGTTCCACAGGGGCTCAGAGATCCACATGCAGATCCTTAGGGAGCTCCACATGAGAGCAGGTGGATGCTTGAAAAAATGTTGTGACTTTGTGACTGTGTGGGAAGCCCACGCTGGAGCAGGCTCCTGGTAGGACCTCTTGCCCTGTGGAGAGAGGAGTCCATGCAACCTGGTTTCTTGGCAGAACTTGTGAACACAGGGAACACACACTGGAACAGCTTTTTCTTGAAGAACTGCAAGTCATAGAAAAGGACCCACACTGAAGCAGTTTGTGAAGAACTGCAGCCCATGAAAAGAACTCATGCTTAAGGAATTAATGGAAAACTGTCTGCTGTGTGAGGAACTCCAGGCTAAGGCAGGGGAAGGACTCCTCTTCTTGAGGAGTAAGTTGTGCAGAAATAACATGTGATGAACTGCCTGTAATCCCCATTCCAATCTCTGCTGTGGGAAGGAGGTAAAGAATGACGAACAAAGTTACATCTGGGGAGGAAGATGGGTGGGGGGGGGGGGAAGGTATTTTTAAGATCTGTTGTATTTTTCATTATCTGACTCTGATTTTGACTGGTAATAAGTCCAACTAACTTCTCCAAGTACCATGATATCAATCAGTGAGCGATCTCCCCCTGCTCTTATATGAACTCACGAGCCTTCCATTACATTTTGTCTCCCCCATCCAGTTGAGGAGGGGAGTGATAGAGAGGCTTTGGTGGATGCTTGGCAACCAGATATGCTAAACCGCCATAGAATCCATCCAGTACTTACCACAGTCCTCTACCCTCATCTTTCCTAGGGACAGATCACTCATTCATGGCAATCAAGACTTTGGCTGCAACTCAAGCAGGACTTTTGGCAAGGCCTTGGAACCAGCACAATTCATGCTCCAAGTGCTGTTTTAGTCCCACATGTGTACCATGCTTCTCTTCACTCAACAGGACTTCTCTCCCACATGCATTAGGGAGTAGCTGGGTATGTTTTCTACACATGAATATCATTTCCAGTGAGCATTTTACCCTCACAAAATCCAGCAGCTGGGAAGCTGTGCAGCTCCTGCCCGAGGCAGCTGTCCCACACCACCACTTCCAGCTTGCCTGGGTCCCTCACAGCTATGAGGGGCTGGTGACCTGTGAGGCCCAAGGCTGACCCCTCTCTCTGGGGAAGGCCCAGGTCTGCAGGACCCTGCTTTGTTCTCTTTCTCTGCCCTCCCCATCAAGGAAGGATGCTCTTTCTGCTAACCAGTTCAGGAAGGCTATGGCACACTTTCCCTGCCCTCTCCCAGGGTCCATCAGCAAGTCACCACTGGTGGGACAATGACAGTGCTCGGTCAGCGACTGTCCCTTGGCTACTGTCTGGCTCCTGAACCCCACTGGGGCAGTATTTGGGTTGTTCAGTGACTGAAGGCCAATGCAGCCATGGCAGTGGGCTGGCAGGAGGTGGGGGATGCACTTTGGAGCTCTGGGAGGTTCTGCCCAAAAGCCCCTGCAGCTGCTTCAGCTCTGAACCCCCGCCCTGGGGCACGCTCCCTCAGGGAGCCCACAATGGACAGACTGTTCAGATGTGACAGATTTTTCACAGAGTCAGAAAGAATGTTTCATGGCAACATAGCACAGAACTCTTAGATATGACAGGATCTTTTCCTTTTCAGTTACATTTTTTATTTGCTGAATTCTCTTCCAGAAAATCATCATTGCTATGTACAGCAAATGCATACCTCTGTATTTACATAATTTTCTATCATATTCTTGCAAAATTGCTATTCGGTTATGATAAATATATGCAATGTTTATCATATCTGGTACTGATATTTAAAAACCTGACACTGCAGTGGAAACAAGGATGGATTGTACCAGCCATAGCAGTACTAGTTTCATGTGTCCTATTAATGATTTCCTCAAGGGATCTTCAGCTTCTGCTTCTGGCTACCTCACTGTCCCACAGTGACTGCAACAGTGGTAAAGCTCACTCAATGAGCAGAAGAGCCACTGAAGATATGCTGAAGACTCAAGGCTGGGTAAAACTAATTGCATTTATTATAAATATTCCTATATTCCTAGTGAGTCAAATACTGACTCAGGAAAGCTTTTGGCTGAATTAAGTCAGATTCTGCTCTTTTTTTAGAAAATAACTTCTAACTAATTTCTGAAACTATATATATGCATACTTGAGCTGGTAAATGCATTCCTAAGGAATCTTTACTAGTGGTAGCTAAATGCAAAGAAATGCTTCATATTTTGTCACTATTCGCATCCCAACAAATTGTGTTGGAATAATTGCAGTTTTATCCAATTAGTTGCTTATAAAAAGTAGAGTGTGAATTTCAGGTAGAAAGAGGAAACTTTTCACTAAGAGATATTCATCAGGTTATCAGCTTTGTTGGATTCCAGCATCTGAATCCTGTGCCAAACAATGAGAGGAAACTCTAGCAAAGCTTCACTCTTTGCTCAGAACAGCACTGGGCAAAGATTTACAAGACCAAGCACCTCAGCCCATCTATGTCAGCAGCCCTGAGCCTGTTTCTCATTTTGCAGTTTGCATTCCTTGTCATGCTTTGCTCAAATGCCATCTCTTTGGGTTAGTATTGCCACAATGTGACCTGTCTGAAATATTAAGCACAGTGGAGAGCCACGCTTCACTAGGATTTCCAGGTAGAAGTAATTAACAGAAACAACATAAATGTAAGAAAGAGCCTAGACCTAATCTTATTCATTTACTTATTATTTTGGGGATATTTCAATGTTGTAGGACAGATGAGATGCATTTTTTCCTTACACAATGAAAAGGGTTCCTCTTTAAACTTCACTTTCTTTATAATTCCAAGAGGATGTAGTTTAGAAGAGCATTAAGAGGAGTGAATAAGGTTTTAGTTTTGCACAGGACAGTATTCTTCCTTTATCTAAATTAGTTTCCTGAAAGGAGATGTAGATCATTGGATCTCATTTAGAAGCACAGAGAAGTTCAGATTACTTGCTGTCACATGCACAGTGACATTGGTTTGGGTTTCTTGGTGAGAAGAGTCCTTCAGTACTAATGTTCAAATTGTATTATATAGTAAAAGATGATCCATTGTCAGTCAGAATTTCACTAGTCTGTCTTGAATGATAAGTATCAGAGTTTGTCCTTGAACTACGTTTATTGTCATTCTTGTGTCTCTTGCACCATAGGTCCTTCATTAGCTTCACAAAATAACTTCTGAACTTCACTCCAATAAACGCATAGAGCACAGGGTTCACACAACAGTGTAAAAATGCTATGGCTTCAGTGGTATATTTTGCATAAGCCATTATCTTGTCATTGTCACAAGATTTGTCCATCTTGCCCATGTTGACAGCTGTTATGAGAAGAACAATGTTATAAGGTACCTGGCAAATTAGGAAAACAGCTACAATTAATACAATCACACGAATTGCTTTGTTTCTTTTGGAATTCTGAGCTTGTTGTAAGGATTTGACAATGAAGGTGTAGCAAAAACTCATGAATATGAAAGGTATAAAAAATCCAAATGCAATTTGTAGCCATAACAGCAGCGATTTCAGCATTGTGCTTTCAGAAATTCTGCCAGATCTGTGATCACAAATCTCTTTGGTTTCATTCATGAAGAAGCTGTAACTTTCACTGTACAGAAAAGAGGGAGTAGAGATTAAAATTGATGATATCCACACAGCCAAACAAATGAGTTTACTATGTGCGAGAGCCCTTGCCCTGAGTTTAAAAGACTTTGTTGCCTGTACTATAGCAATGTACCGGTCCACACTGATAAAGGCCAAAAGCAGCATGCCACAGCTGAAGTTGATTGCATAGATACCTCTAGTCATTTTGCAAATGAAATCACCAAAAATCCATTCATCAGTGGCATAATTCACTGCCCACAGTGGAAGAGTAAGAACAAATAGTATGTCTGCTATAGCCATGTTGAAGAGGTACACATCCGTCATGGACTTGGCTCTTTCATATAAAGCAAAGGTCATCACCACAAAGATGTTACCAAAGAGGCCGATGATACAAATCAATGAATATGCAACTGGCAGAAATGCTTTTGTGAAATTCCTGACTTCCAGTTTAGAACAAGGCGATGTGATCAGATTAACATAGTCTGAATAGTAGGGGTAATCTGTGGAATGAAGGTTTGTCTGTAGAAAAGGAGAACACCAGTTAACACACAGATGTTAATCTTTAATCCCTATATGATAGAAACATGATAGATAACTGACCATACATTCCAATTACAAATGCATTTAACACTACAGACAAGGCTTGTAAGAACTATCTAGGAAATTTCATAAAATCATACTTAAAATACAAATGTAGAAATAATCCTGTTGGATGTCCCAAAGGCCTTCATATTGAAATGCATTGTGCAGAAAGGACAAGTCTGCTGTCACAGACAGCTTGTCTCTGTAAAAGTCTGAATTTGAATTTGGAACCTAGTCTTCCTTTACCATCACACAAGGCAAACAGGCCTTTATAGCATGCTATGCATTTCATACTAATGTAGCTTGACTAAATCAAGCCCAAAAACGATTACTTCTCTCTAATCAGCTAGAACGGCAATCTGTGATATCTAGCCTGAGACACATTTACCTGCACCACAAACACCACACCTGTAGTGAAAATCCAATAAAGAGTGTGCTTTGACAACAAACTCCGCTGTCAGAAACATCTCTTCAGATTTTCATTCCTGAAATTACAGTGTTTAGATCTGCAGCCTCAAGGAACTGGGTCTTACAGAGTCAGTGCTTTATTGATATACTAACATAGTTTATCAATTAGGTACTTACAAAATTCATTTTGGCAGTACACTTCTCAGAAAAATATGTTCAGAAGGACCTCAAAATATTTTCCCAAGTATTTCTGAAAAGAAAATAAAGTAGATTGGATCAGAAAACCAGCACAAGAGCTGTGAACAAGTAGAAAAACAAAATTGGAAATAAAATCTACTCAAAACAGAATCTCATCACTGTTAACAAATGTTAACAAAACACATCTCTACAAAATGTGCATCTGTAGAAAGTGAATGGTTTTTATCAGTATTAAGAGCACAGACTTAATATATATTAAATGTTTATTCATAGGCTAATAAATGATATATGAGAATATGTGACTGCTACTTCACATTGAATTTGCACACAAGAAATTAGAATAAATTAAATTTTACTTTGAGAACTTCTGTGTGACATTGGCAATCCATGTATTGAGGGAAATACAAAAAATATAAACAGCACTCCCTAAGTATACTTCATAACAGCAATGCAGCAATTTACCCTTTTTTCCCACTCTGACCCTTTATCAATGACCCTTTAGCAGCACATTCAACGTAACATTATTTGTCCTTTTTTATTACACTAGTGAAGTAATAGAAGAGCAGCAGAATAATATCTTATAGTGCAAAGGATAGTACACAATGTATGAACAGACTGAGCACTGCTGTTTTGTCTTTGTTCGGTGCACACATTTACTGTGCAGTGTTCAGTGTGCAGTTCAGACAGCACTCTATGAAAAATATTGTTTCCTTTATTACTGTGATACCTAACTGTTTTACAGATAGGGCTTACTTAATTTGCACAACACTCTGTGGTGAAGAAGTATTACCATCTTTATTGAAAAGGGAGAATCTGAGTCATTAGAGTTAAGTATCCACTTAAGATGTTCAGTTTGAGACACTTATCCCCCTCAACATCACTTCTAAGAGTACTTAAAATTATGAAGGACTTCAGCTAGGTAAAAGGTTAAATCTATTCACTGTTTGCATCTAGGATCAGACTTCTGCAAATCAGATCACAGAGTCTGAAGTCACAGAAAAATAAAAAGGGGAACACGTCATTGGTGACCACACACAGGAAGCTAGGCTTAGATAACTTGTTCAGCCTCACACAGGAGCTCATGGGCAGGACATTTCATTCCTCAGAATCCCCTTGCATGAATTCAGCCCTTCCCTTCTTTCCATGTTCTCTGAGAACTGCACCTATCAGCAAGCTAGTAATTTCAGGGACAGGATGACATAAGGTCCCATATTTGTCAAGGTTGTGAAGGACAGTTTTATCTAGTGTTTTTCTGCTTTTTGCTAGTCGTGCTACCAATTGGGAAGAGCGCATGGGTCAGCTTTAAGTCTACAAAACCAAAACCTTCTTGTTTGGGAATTACCTAATGTTGCAAATGAGAGAGAAAGAATTTGTAAAAGTGGGGCAGATGAAGTCCAGACACAATGGGGAAACTGGGGGAGAGAAGGACAGAACACTCTCCAAAAGCATAATGAGGATAACTCTTGTGGGGTTGCTGGCTCATGACAGAGGGCTGCAGCTGGGTAAAAACCTGAACTATATGATGTAGCTAAGGCATCACAGCTTATCTTGATTTCCTGCCCTTTAAACAAATCTTTAACTATCTCTTCAGCTTCATCTTCTGGCTTTTCAAAACAGATTTTTAGAAGCTGCAGGAATATGACAGCCTGAAAGTGCTTGAACACCTTCTGAAGCAAATCTCAAACAACTTGAAGGTGTCTCTCAGAAGTGCAGAGATGTATAGGGTAAGCAGGCAGGTTATGCAATTAACCAGGGGCTGTGGTCCCCTAGCCCATCTTTGCACAATTTTAGTCACTATCTACTACTTTACAGTTTCTGATCTCATCCAGAGAAACAGCCATGACCTTGCTTGGTGCTTCTGTTACCCTTTGTACTTGGCTGCTACAGTAATTCTTCAGATGGACAGAATTAAAGGGGTACCTGTCTAGGTAATTATTTTTGAGACTGTTATTTTATCATTGCAAGAAAAATACCATTCTAGGTGTCTGCCATTCATGGTTTTTTAAGACCTGCATGGTTAAAATATACAAAGAGAGTCTGACAGCATATCTTCTATCAGCCACCCTGAAATATGAGCATAACATACAGAAGGAAGGTGATTGAGTGAGGGCATTTAGAAGTAAGGGAGCCATGGGTATTTCCTACTGCCTGCGTGGAGGGCTAAGAAGGGAGCTCTCTTCAGATATCATTAAGAAAAGGCTCTTTAATTTGCAGAAGAGCTCAGCAGAGATTTTATGGAGAACAACATCTACATATCATAGGAAAGATACATATTCTCCCTGATCCTACAGGAATTCAAAGAGGCACCACCAGCCACACATTTATTCACAAAATTCGTTCTCCTGGCCAGCAGAACCTTCCTGAGGATGAGTATGAGAGTTGTAGCAAAGGACTGAAACTGAAATCAGAACTGCAGAGATCAGATTTAGACCTGATTTAAATCTCTTGAGCTGACTTCCTTTTCTGAATTTGAAACAGCATTCGCAGAAGTTTTTGAAAAGATACACTGGCTGCTGAGGAAGTTGAATCATAAGTCTTATAAACACAATTTCCTTTTCAATTGAAATCTTTCTAACAGTGTGTCAGTAGGCATCTTTATAATTTATAATATGCATATGTACATCTTTATTTAGCATTAATGTATTAGGTAAATATAAAAATTAATTTCCATATATATATAAGGTGGTATGTCCTAACATTGGTTATGTACTACATATGGATAATACATGTCTGTGCATGTGCACTCAAAAACACGTATGCTCTGAATTTTAAATATATAAGCCTTCAATTTTTGAGCTTAGTATTTTTCCACTTTATCCACACCACCACATTTCTTTTCACTATGAAAGCAGTGTGTGAGGACTCATATGTAAGACTAAACTGCAATCTTAAGAGCAAATATGCTATTTGAATTATACAAATGAAACACGATGAAACAGACCTGGGGAAAAAGACAGAGTTCTATGAAGAAAAAAATTCAGTCATTAAGTACTTTTAAGAGTAGTCCACCCTTGTAAGTAGAATCCCACTGATATGTTCAATTTAATACACTTGCCGCACAAATACAGAGATTATAGATTACCTGATTTATTTTAGTATTTACGCAATTTGAAAATTGTCTGAAGGCCACATAAAAGAGGATGTGTGATTCTTTTGGCTGCCTCAAGCACATTTATCAGCTTCAACAAGAGTACACTCTAATTTAGAAAACAAGAAATAACAGCATTAGTTAAAGATAGAGTTAAATTGGAATAACCACCACTTCCTCCTCACAAGCAACAGCAATAACCTGGTGTCGTGGTTTGACACGGAAAAAGAATCTTCTCAGAAGGAAGAGATCAATTTGGATATTGACACTTGGGGTGACCAATTGAGGGTGGACATGCCTCTGAGAACACAGAGGGGTTAAAAGCAGAATTCCCAGGGGAACTCGCTCTCTCTGGTTCCCATCAGGGTCCAGTGCAGGACTCTCCCCTGCCCGGCCAGTGGCTGGGTGGGGGAGGGGAAGGCCCGCGGCCTGGCTGAGGTAAGGCCAAAGGGTGGAGGGACTGGAACCGGGCTGGCCCCCTGCAGATGGAAGGGTGGAGAAATCTGGGATGTCTCCGTTCCTCCTCAGAGTCTCTCTCTCGAAAGAGACAGTGACGGTTTGCCAGCAGTACCGCGGGGAAGGAGGGGGGGGGGGGAAGCCAAGGCCACAAGGTGCCAGCATGGGAGCCGGACCGGAGATCCCGGCAGAGAGCCAGCCAGGGAGTCGGGACTTTTAACCCTTCCTTGAGAAATGAAAGCTTTGTGAAATTTTACTCCTCCTCTCCTTGAAAGAGAGGAAGAGAGACAGCCTGGGACCTGAGATGTTAGAAGGAGAAATTCTGGGTGGGAGAAAATGATGGAGTGGCTTTTTGGCTGGACTTTTTCTTGTTAGCCATAGACTGAACTGATTTTCTCCTCCAAGAGAGAGACTGTATTTTAGGAGGATGCTGGTGAGCCAAGAGACCTGCTTCAGCAGCTGAGGAAAGACAGGAGTGGAGCAAACAGAGAAGAGTTGGGGAGGTTTGTGGTGGTGCTCCCTGTCTTCAGAGAAGAAGAGAAGATCTCTCTTCCTGAGACCCTCAGCCCCAGGGGAGGAAGAAAATGGCGGGGGACTGTGGTCCCAAAAAAATGAAAAACTGAACTGTTGTTTTTTCCCCTCTTGGCAGAGCATCCTTGAAAGGAAAAATCCTATAAGCAGTCTGTCCATCCATGCATTAGTGGTGAGAGCACTGTGCATGGAAAGAAGAGGGTCACACTGGCAAACTTTTTCTTCTCCGGGCGGTGCCATGTGTGACATGGAAACACAAGGAGTGGCAGCTGTGTTTCCTGGGGGGTCTATGGTGCAAGGGAGACTCCTCTCTCCCCTGATGAACTTAGTACTGATTATATTGAAGGGTCATGAAGGGTCCAAATGTGTCTCACTGTGGTTTGTTGGAGTTGGGTGGTGGGAGGAGGAATGTTTTGGAAGGTTTTCATTTTGGGTCTTGTGTGTGTTTTCCTTTCTTTTTTTTTTTCCCTTCTTTTATAGTAGTTATAGTGGTAGTAGCTTAATAAAGTTCTTTTCGTTTGTTATTAAGTTTGGGCCTGCTTTGCTCTGTTCTTGATCACATTTCACAGCATTCAACTGAGAGGTTGCATTTTCATGGGGGCGCTGGCATTGTGCCAGTGTCAAACCATGACACCTGTTTTTTTTATGTAAAGGAAAATGTTGCTGTGCTGAAAACATTCAAGCTGGAGGCAAATATGTTATTAATTTACTTATTAGTCTACCTATGTAATGATATTATTTTTAAAATTATCAAGCTAGAATCAGAATCATAATAAGCACAATTGTCATTGTGCTCAGAAATGTCCTGAATGATGACCTGGTTTTGTAAAGGGTGCACTTAATGTCATGCAGATGAGTAGTTTCAACATCAATCATTTAAATCAACAGGACTGCTTAGAGTAAAACTGTGAAATGAGACAAGTAATAATTGCCAAATTGATTAGCCGCTGTTTTAGGAGAAAAAAAATAGTAATCTGTTATATGTCAAGGTGCACACAACCTAAATGTTTGTCCAGATCTGCTAACACAAAATGTGTATATGCAGGTAGATAAGTAAAATGTGGTTGCATTTGCCTGTTTGACACAAACATTTGCTGTTCATGTTCATGCTGTTCAAGTCTGTTGCTAAAGCTAGTTGAAACTAATTTTAATTTCATGATTCCTGAATTTTAAAACCTAGAATGTTTCTTTTCCAGACCCAGGTTTGAACACAACTTAGATGTTTCCATTAGCAGGAAGGAAAAAAAAAAAAGGTAAAATGGCATAAATACAGACAGTCTTGTAAGATTCAAAGTTATGATTAAATTAATAGAACACTGGACCTAAAGAAATGCAGGATGACAGAAGTTCTCCTCTCTCACTTTTTTCCTAAACAAAGCATATCATAGGAGCAGTGGCTCCCTACCAGCTTAAGTTTGGTGCTTCTTTCCACTGACCACACCCAGTGAATGGAACAAAAACACTGGCTGGTGTCAAAAGGAGAACTGCTGCATTTAAAGCACCATGTTGTAATGGTTCATAATCATCTAAGCAGGCACATGTCATTTTCTCAATGGCTCATTTTCATAGGATCCAAGACTTCAGCTATTACCAAATACATGTGCATGGAGCAACACAGAGATACCTGAAACCCCTGAAATGAGTCTTGTTTTACCAAAATGTTCATGCATATGTGGTGAAAGCATGTTTTGATTGTTACTGCTGAATAGCAATCTTCACTGATGCATACACAGCAAAAAAATGTGAAATCTATCTGTGACTCAAATAACTTCAGCAGGGTCACTACAGTATTAATTTGGCCTCCTTACCGCTGTTTGGACTAAACCACACCCTGTCATCACAGATCTGGAGCAGATTGTGATTAAATCCATAACATAGTAAAGCATTTGAAAATGGTTTTATTAAGTTCAGTAACATGGAGGAAAGATGATGTGTGAGTTTCAGTGCAGAGACAAGGAGGTGAAGACAGAAGTCCTTGTGAATCTTTCAAGACATCCTTAATCACAACAGAGAAGTATTCTTCACTCTTTAGTTATGATTTTATAACTAATAACAATCCCTATCTTCACAAGTTTTCAGGCTATCCTTTGAACAGTTCCTGAAAGGGCCTTTGACTTTTCTTTTAACTGCATTTTTTTGCTGGTTTGCTTACTTGTTATTTGCATGTCAAATTGTAATAATGGGAATCTTCTAATTAACTTGAGATGAGGTTTGGAAGGTACTTTCTGGACTTTCTTAGAAAGAAAACACAAGCTTCATTTTGAAATCTTCTGTCCCTCAAGTGCTGCAAGGCACAGTACATTTACTCCTGATAAACTGAGAGTTACTCCCTTTGTAGTAACACAGCTACATATAGCAGCCTCGATCCTGTTTACAGAGAACTCACATTCTGTAAACAGTCTGTAGAAAACCACAGATTCCTCTTCACAGTCTCTGACAGTTTGAAACAAGGGCTTAAACCCTGTTAAAAGCAGCAAATTCAGAGTAGGAACACATTCTGTTGGTAATGTAATTTGCTGATATGTCATTGTGGGATATTTCACTGAAGCATTTCTAGTGCTTCTTTCTCATAACTCAGGGAGGGAAGAGATGGATCTGTGTCTTGCAAAACAAACTTCATTTCACAAAGACAAATGTAACACATGGCAGTCACGTAACCAGCAAATAATGAGTAACAGAAGTAGAAAATCCCTCTCCATTACAAAACTATCTGTGACTTCAAATCACCAAATCTATCATGATTGTAATACATATTCAGACAAGCACTTCTAATAACAGCTTCCAACATCTCTCTCAGACAACAACTTACCTTTGGAATATCAAGATTAGGCTATGAAGAAACTGAATATTATCAACATATTTTTATGGAATGGCAGTCATCAAAGTACAGATCAAAATTTTAATGCTTAACTAAAGAAAAATCAGAGGCTAATTCTTTACAAAAACTATTGCTCACCTTGTTCCATAATCAGGTGCCTTCTAATTTAAATGTATCTTGTGCTTTTAGTCTGTAATATGTTCAATATCCAGCATAAATAACAATCTTTCAGAAGGTGAAGAATTCACTGTTTGGTGAATTCCAAAGCTACCACAAGGTACCTAGTTCAACTTACCTTTTCAACACAATTTCTTTCAATCAGTCAGCTTTCTTTACAGGTACTTTGTGCTTCACCTTCACACTGTGGCAAGTGGAAAGAGTTCGTTCTTTTCAACACACAGCTATTTGTTAATCTGTATGTTAGCTATTTTTGGTTCATATGTTAGAGCTCTGAAAGGAAATCTGTTCTCGCTTAGCTAATATGGTAACTGTGGTTTTCAAGTCTTACCACATGTTAGTTTTATGCCACCAGAAATTAAGGAAAGAAAATATTTAAAGATAGGGAAAGCAAAGCCATTGTCTGAGTTGTTCCAGAATCCAAACATTTCTTCTGAAATGACACAGTATGTCACCATTTTTAATTCTAAAAGAAAGGCAGCATGCAACCCTATGTTCTTCCAGCATGATTCCATGTTCCTTCAGTTAAATTTAGATCAGTCTAATCTAATTCAAAAACCTAGCCATCAGCTGAAGTTGTAGTCTCTTCATTATTCTTTTGGACTATAAAATGTAAATTATGTATTTACATTCAAATTGTTTATGTTACATATTTAATTTTTTCATCATGACCATCCTACATTGTCAATATACATTTTTTCCTCATTAATTCTACCAAAATTTCCTTCTTTGTTTGCATCTAGCTTTTTACTTCTCATCAAACATTTTTGCTGGTTTTGGCATTTCTGTTTTTTAGTTTTTTGGTCTCCATATTTCTTCCTCTTTCTTTGTTCAGCTTTTCTAAATTCCCCTTATTCCCATTGCTTGATGTCTTTATTTTGTAATTCCCCTCACTTCCTTCCCCTTTAATCACTTTTGTTCCCCTTTTGCCTCACTCCCATCTGCTTCCATTATGCTCTTGCCAGATGCAGCCCTCTTCCCACATTATGAGGTGTCAGTGACTGACATCCATCCTGCACTGACTAGCATCCAGCAATATTTTTGTCACTTGGTCACCTCTGCCAAACCTGTCAGGGAAGCCAGAGCTTTCCTAAAGGCCTTCTATAGGGGTTTTCCCCACAGGAGCAACCAGGACTCAGGGATTAAATGGGTAGCAGTTGTAAACAGAGCACTTGAGAGGGAGCCTGCACAGTCAGTGCTTAGGGCTTGCCTCCAGCCCAAGCTATGACTGCATTTGTCAGGTATCACAACCCATTAAATTTCTTCCACCAGTGCACTCAATATTTTTCTTGAAAATGAAGTCAGGCTGAAAAAAAAATCTGATGGGAAATAATTTGCTGGTCATGGTAAAGATCAGATGTGATTTCTTTACAGACTAGACATGGAATTTCTGAAGGGGGAGCACAGTCATACTCATAGCACTCCTCTGCTGCACTGCAGCATCACTTCTTAGAACCAGCTGAGCTCATAGCAGGCCTGAGTTCCAGAAAGAAGCATGAAAAGCAGTAAGTGCATCCTCCTGTTGATAATCACTGACTTCAGAGAAGCTGGTTAAACAGATTTTATTCTATTGGAGAAAATGTTGAGAAACCAAAGTTGTAAATTAAAAATTTTCAGTTTAAAACTTTAAAATACTAGTTTATAAAATGCACCAAGATGCACCAAGCTGAATTATCATATGCTTATGTTTTTATCCTCTTTTGTAGTCTCATCAATCAGTCTAAGTTTCCCAGCTTTGGACAGAGAAAGTAGGCAGTGAGTAATGTCATTTCATGGTCTAAGATCTCACAGAAGTTTAGACAGAAAAAGGAATAGAAATCATAAGGAACACCAGCTCCCATGAGACATAAAACCAGTCTTTTCTAATTAACACACTTCAATTTTTCATCAGAACGTTTCTGAGATAGCTAAAGGCATTCTGAAAGAAAAATCTGGTTTATTGAAATAATGGGGTTTTTACTTTAAGAAAAAGCTTTTTCTAGATTATGCTGTATTTGGTCTCTTTCTTACTACTCCCTTTTGTGTGCTTATCTTAAAAAGATTTAAGAACCATTTCTGGTAAAAGCATCTCCCCAGGTTATGCCAGAAGTAATGAACCCTAACAATGATAAACACAATAACACAATCCTTGTATTGCCAAGGGCCTATTGAGTGAAGATGCCAGGCACTTTGAATCTCACTTTTTTACCTTTTCAACACAGAAGAAATTATTTTATAGACCAGAAAAGATATGTTTCTTCCTGAAATTCCAAGAAAGAATGTGTACTGCAAGTCACAGTCCCTTATTTAAGGGCTTAAGATCATATTCTTGCTAAAGTGGGTGTAAATATTTTAAAAATTAAGTATATTGCCTCAAAGAAGACAAAATATTGCAAAATATTTCCAAATAACTGCTTTCTGAAGTCAATGGTCTAGTGAAAGAAAATTCTGCTCAATTGTTTACAAAGCCCTGCCAGTGTTTACATTAGGCTGTAGAGGACAAGTATTTCCATGTCAGAAATGTTGCACACATGAGACAAAGATACAAGCAGAGCTAAGTATGCAGTTGCTGACATAATTCCTTTGGTTTTGATCCTGTAGTCAGATCATACTCATTGTGGTGACATTTTTTAATTGTTTCACTCAGTCACACACTCTTTATTTCATGTCTCATTGAAATAACTACAAAAGTAGTTTCTCAGAGCCTGTCATCACTCTGTACTCCCAAGCATTTACATTTTAACCTGATATATTGAATTCAATGACCTGATTTCTTTTTAGACTTGTACTTTCGTCATATGACTGTTTTTTACAAGAGACCCACACCATGGAATGCCCCAATCCCATCTCTCCAGCTTCATAGCCTGAGTGAGAGCTAAAGATAGTTTAAAAGTTGGTTATATACCTAATGCTGCAACTGGATGTGCAGTATGGAAGGTTTAAGGCATCTGTAATCCCAGCTCCCATCTAAAGCCACAGATGATGGAATGGAAGAATGAAATTTGAATTTGTGTCTGCGCAATATGTAGTCCCTGTGTTGGCTGGATACAGACCAGAGACAATTTCTTTCCTCCTGCGGAGACCAAGTTACAGCAAGTGCCTTTCAGCACGCGAGTTGTGATTTTGCTGATTGCAAAGACAAACTGGAGGTGCTGGCTGGCAACTTCAATGAGACAATGACTCCCTCATTTTACATCTATACCACTAACCCCACCAATGATCTGAGGCTACCCAGAGATAAACTACCACAAGAGATTGCTCTGCAAGGAGGAAAATCTGCTTCCAGTCTTCTGGACAGGAGGAATTACTGCTCCCATACAGTCATCACTGAGACGCCACTTGTGCAGGCTGGTATAGCAAGGAAGTTGTGTCCTAATCACACATCCTCTCTATGCTCAGATACTAATCAGTGAGACAATTAAAAACATTTAAATAATTTTGCTTTTAACAAGTTTTAAATGTTTCAGGCACTTAATTTTCACAGCAGAAGTGTTGCACCATGATCCCTTTAGAGCATTGAGCATAATTATTTATTTCTGTGTGGATTAGGAGGGAAAGAACATGCACAGAGCTGTGTTATGCCAAGCAGATGACAGGGAAAATACTTGCTGACACAGGATCTGTGGTGTGCCCGGGACTTGTGTCCCACCGGATACGCCACAGAGGGCTTGGTCTACTGGGGCCGGATAGCAATCAAGAAGCTTCCACCAGGGAGGGATTGGTTCTCAGGCTGCTTTATTCTTACGGGTTCTTCGAAGGGAAGGTAAAGCAGGGAGCAAAGCAAGACAACCACGCAGGAGGGCACCAAGCTCTGAGAGCCCCGACCAAAGGGCGGGGCAGGATATAAAAGGGACAAGGGGTAGGAGTGACTGGGATCTAAGGGTCCAGCCAGGTACAGGCTGGAGGGAGGAGTATAGGTGGGGTGACATTACATGAACCAATGGGGATGGGGAGAGGGAGTGGTTTCGGGGGAGAACCAATGGGGATATACAGAACTCGGAGCATTCTAGAACAAGGGGTTGGGATACAAACTGATTGCCATGAACTGGTAGGAGGGATAACAAAGATTGACAACCGGGAGAGGCAGGAAATTAAGCATCTGTGTTTTCCCAGGGAAGGGCGGGAGGTCCCTCTTCCAACGCCCCTCCCACAAGGATTCTCTCCTGTGCATGGCTGACACATCTGTCTCAATTCATATTACAGTAGATATATAACCTTTCACATCTCTTCTAAGAGTGGGCAGCTGCTGTTATCATTTGATCTCTAGGTCTTTATACATGAAATCACTGGTGGTTAGAGCTTTGATAACATTGATTTTTCCACTTTGATTTCAGAGGTGGTAAAAAAAAATAATTAAAAACAACAAAGAAGTAATGGGAGGTACATTACTGAATGTTTCCTCACAGGAACAACATATTGGCATCTGGAATTGATTAATTTTGTGCTACAGAGAGAAAGCAAGCGTGTGCTTACATCCTTTCCTGAAGGATGATGGGTTTGTTTCCTTAAATATAATCTAGCCTGCACCAAGACAGAAACTTGCTAATGCTGTGGGACAGGTATGTTAGAGAATCAAGCAGCACAGCTAAATCTACTGAAAATATACTGTTGGACAACAGCCTAGAGTGAAGAATAGTTAGCCCAGTTACTCAGGTATAACTGTTCTGGTGAGACCAGGAGCACAAAGGGACGGGTCAGTTCTGTAGGGCATTTCTATCACTCCTCACCTCAAATGGACATGGGAGTGAAAATATAATGAAAGGCTCATGAGATAAGGGTAGGAAGAGAACACTCACTGATTGCTTTGCGTGGGCATCTCTAGAGCTGTTACATTCTCTCATATATTCTTATTCTTCACTTCTTTATCTGCTATTGCTCTTGAAGATTCATCCCCCCCCCCCCCCCCCAAATATGTAATCCCAGAGGCTCTGCCACCATTGCTGATAGACTTGGCCTTGATCAGCAATGCATCTGTCTTGGAGTGTCTGGCATTGGGTCTGTTTGACATGGAAAGCTGTAGCATCCCCCACCCACCTCCACCAAAACATTGCCACACAAACCCAATATAACTGGGAAAACCAGAAACTTGTTTATGGCTCTTAGCCTTTTCAAGGAAATTTCTTCATCTGCAGCAAAACTTTTTAAGAGGCCTCTCAGTGTATCTTCCTTACTCAGTGCAAAGCTATGCCAGTTCAGGTGGCAGAAGTAGTACAGCCCCCAAAGGATCCATTAATCTTTCTCCAAGTTAGATTATTTTTGATGACTGCCCAGGCACCTTGCTCATCTCTTCATGGCATTTTCCCTGCTTGTTGCAGTGGGATGAGACTAGATGACCTGTGAAGGCCTCTTCCAAACAAAACTATTCCATGATTTTAGAATTATGTGTTTGTGCTGTGTGGGACAAATATGTTCTTTACTGAAGGGGAAAGGTATATGTGTTTGGACATATACCTGTACCTCCAGGACACACTGGAGAAAGCTGGCAACCCATGGTCCTTTCTCCCCAGGGTGTTTTGATTGCCTCCAGTGCTGAGATTTTGAAAAGTGAACTAGTATTAACCACTCCTGCTTCACTTCATCTTCCTCCCAGTTTGTTGGCTAGACTTGACAAGCATCTAAATTTGCACTGGTCTATCACTCATCGCCAGTGGGCTCTCACTACTCTGAAGCTTTAGTGCCTGTTCCAGAAAGCACCACCTAAATGCTAACTGGGACACCCTCTCCAGGATCTGCTGCTGCTCCCCATTGCTGCTCTCTGTGGTCCTACAGGAACTCTTGGCTCTATCTACTTCTTCCTACAAAGATGACAGAAATGTTTCTTTCTCTTGCCCCCAAAATATTCTTTCTGTTCATGTTCAATTGACCTCATCAGTCTGCATTTGGAGTGAGGATCACAACTCAGCTGGCAATATTTGGGACAGCATTCTTGTTCTTTCATTACTTCACAGGCACAATATTCCTTTTGCTATTTCCAAGCTCAGTTTCTTCCAAAACACTTCTAACCTGAACCATTGCTACCTGAAATGCTGAAGTGAGACCTGGCCCAGATAGACATTTCCTTCTACCTGCTGTCAGTTATAGGGGCAGAGCTGCTGCTCCTCTGCACTTTTTGTACATTTGTCTCAAGCATACCCGCTCCCTGTTCAATCCAGAGTGCCAGGACTAAGTATCTTGACTCTCAAGGCACACACCACAAGAATCATTTACCAGAAAACTTTAATATCAAATATACAAAACTGGAATCCAGGAAGGCTCCTCAAAGCAGTGTTGGTTACATGAGGTTTATGTGATCTGGTCCTTGACTTCTCAACATTAGTATGAAGGCACAGGGTTAATACACCCACAGCTAAGCACTGCACTGCATTTAACACTGCTGCACTGACTCTTCAGCCCCTCCTGAGCCAGGGAAGGCCTAATACTAGTGAGGTGTTTAGATCTGAATGCCTACTTCTAAATGCATAGATAATCTTAAAGGTGTTTTCCAGTCTGGTTTTAAATGATAGATGGACCAACATGTCAGCTGCCAAAGACGCTTTCTCCTGGGCTCTGGTACCTGCCTTTCTCTCCTAGTTTCTGTCTTAGTTTCGCAAAACAACAGAAAATTGTCCATTCTCTTTCTTTGTTGTTTTATGCTGTGTTTTGTTGGTTTGTTGTTTGGGGTTTTTTGAGTGAGTAATTTCCCCCATGTTTAGCAAACCAACTCTCTCTGGGATCAGCCAAAAGCCAACAAGAGGAGCCCAGACTTTGACCCTAAATATTGTTGGGTCTTGCTTAACTCTCTCCTCCCTGTGCTTGTGGAACAAGGTTTCTTGGTGAGAATTGTCACTCCTATCTGCAACCAAGAGGGAACCACGTGGGTGAAGTTTGTCCATACTAACCCACAGCGACATGTAAAGTCTGGAAAGGGTCCTCTAATCCTCACACTGATTGTGGAGAGAAAATGATGTCTTCCTGACAGGACAATGTATCACATGTGCTAGTCATGCCTGGGTCACCCTGCTGTAGATGGCACAGAGCAGCCCATCCTTCAGGAAGACCAAGAGAAAGAGAATTCTGTTATGCTGGCATCAAGACTGGAATCCACTGCCAAACCATGTCTCTGAGGATATCACCCAGGTCCACAGTGGGGTGTCTTCCTCGTGTCCAAGTTCACACAGCAGCCTACTGTCAGCCAGGATGCATCCAGGGGGATATTTTCCTTTTTCCTTTTTGACATACATAAGTGTTACATGATGCAAATTTTACTTACTGTTTTTTGTGAGGATGGGAGGAAAATCTGCTTCTCTGTCATTGGGGTTTCAGCCTTCATGGCTAGAAAAGAGAAAGATGTTGTGCCACAGCAAATGTAGACAGCAGGAACAGAGGTGTTTGTTCTACAACAAATGCTGCCAGACCTATCTGACCAACCTGATCCACACCACCTCTGGCTTTAGGCTTCTGTCCTTCTCAAAGGATCCTTCCCATTAATACTTCAGTGGGGTTAAAACAGGCAAGCAGCTTTCACTAATAGGGGATTTTTGCTACAGTTTTCCCAGTGATTTTATGAGATGAGCACCCTGCCTCAACTGTGCCAGAGAAAGGGATGGAATCCTACTTGTTGAGCTCAGTCAGAAGGTTCCTGGATATCCTTGAGTGATAATCCTGTGGTCTCTTAAAGAATCTAATACAAACAAATACAGCAAAAATGCTTGCACTGTGGTGCCTCACTGAATTGTATTACTATGAAAGAAGCTGCACTGTAATTACTAGATTTGTGTCCTCTGCTGTTCAGATGCTACTGACTCATAGCCTTGGGTGACACCTCAGAATTCTGAAGTTACCTCAGCTCTACAGAAGTGGAACCAATAGCAGGATTAATGTCTCAAACCCCAAAATCTTGGTAAGATATGGTATTGCAAGAGTAATTTGTAATTTCCTCATAATCTCAACAGGTGCAAAGTTTCAGTACTCAGGTAGACATTTCTTAGTGCAAGAGGCTGGTAAGAGTGCAAGAGAGAGAAGCCATGCCAGCAGCTGGAGAGAAGCCTTGAACACAAAATGAAGCTCTCAAATGCAGCCACTTTGCCTGGGTAAGTGAAATGAAAAGTGAATGTGAGACTGGTCCAGTGTGAGACAAGAGGTGTGTGGAAAGAGTCAGTATTTTGTAGCTCTTCCTGATTATTTTCTTTACATTAGTTTTCCTTTTCCATTTCTGCTGAGTGCACCAAGACTGTTAAAGGCAAGACAGAATGATAGACTGGAAGATTTTTACAAGCAACAGGAGATATGTGGTTAAAAGTTATTTTGAGCTTCTGCTGAGGAAGATGCCTCCTTACTGAAGGTACCACAAGGCTTTATTTTTAAAAGCTAGCCTCTGATTATAAGTTAATTAAAAAGCTGCTGTTTGAATAAAGAAGAAATAAACTGCTAGCGTTCAGTTTTCTATAACCGATGAACAAAGGGTGTTTTTTTTTGGAGAGGGCTTAAGAGAAGTTTTAATGAAGTTAAAATCTTATTTTTCTAATAATTAGAAACTACCAAAATCATTGGAAAATACTGGACTTGTGTCTTTTAATAGTCATATGCATAGAGATTTATGATTACTTACAACTTTATCTTGTTTTATCTGAGGTGACGACATCCTCTCTAAAAGGCTTTCATCTTCTCTCTTTCTGCACTCCTGCAAGGCCCAGGGTGGTTTTCAGTACTGTACTGTGTTAGAGTACAGTAGCATCTGAGTCACAGCGAGACTTTGAAGCTGTTGTCAACAGCAGCTTTTTCATGGGCCCATTGCCAGCCTGCTCTCCCAAGAATGAGCTCTTCTGTCTGTATACCACCCCAATGCTCTGAACCTCAGACTGAAGCACAGCCCCTGCACGAGACACTTAAGGACATTTCTGGCATGCCCAATTCTGCCTCACAACTACTCCTGAAAGTTCAGCCTCTTAGTCTACCTGGTTCCAGAATCTCTTATCAGTTGCACTTTTGGTGGTACATTAAAACTGCTGTGTACGGGAGCTTTAATGTACTACCAAAAGTGCAACTTTCATTGTCGAAATCTTCAGGAGCTATACAGTGTTCCTAAGGGGCAAACCAAATCTGCTTGATTTGAAGGCAGTCCAAGGGTTTTCTTCCAGGTCCCTGGAAGACCAGCAGAAATATTAGTGAGGCCCCCTACCCACATGCAGAACTATGTTGAACTGTCTTTACTCACATCGAGAGCCTGTTGTATCTTTCTCCCCTCTGACTTGCTCTAACAGCTCAGATCAACATCGGAGCAGGTTTTATTTCCTTCTGAGCAACAGCGATGCCATCTCCTCAGACCCCAATCAGTCACAGGATTTTTAAAGTAACCATCTTGTGGTTACCTGTGCTGTGCTTAGAGCAGCACAGTTCCCAGTTTGACAGGCTTCACGACTAATGAAAGCAGAGGGGTCTTCTGAAATCAGAGGTTTCTACCTTTTCACAAACCATCAAACTACTGGGAAGGAAGAAAAGCTCAACTTCTTGCAACCACAGTGCAAATCTGGAAGTGAGGAATGTTCTTCACTACAGAGCTGGAATGTGCCTCACCAGGACTTCAGTACTGGTCCCACACTGCCTCACCACTGCCCGTTCCAACCCCAAATACCCAGCAGAGCATCCTCAACTGTACTTCATCCCCCTCCTTTCTGTGCCTGAGACTAGGTCTAATTTGTGCTTGTGTAGTTTTATCTGTAAGTGCAGTTTTCTGCAGGTAGAGGTTAAAACTAGTCCATAAGACAGATCAGTGTCCCTGCATTTATTCACTTCAGTAGGTTTAACATAACAATATTAAATTCTACTTCCTAGTGCAACTTTGTGCACAGACAAGACACTGCCCCTTCCCAGACAAATGGTCAATGGGGGCCTTCCTCTCAGCACCTTGCACTGGTGGGCAATACCTGTGACAAAGTGGCAACATTTCAGTTTTCCCCAAAGTGCTGGCAAATTCTACACTCCTGAGACTTTTCTGCAGTGCCACATCTTGTGATGGAGCCTTAAATTATATTAAATATCATATTTACTAAAAATAAAGCACACAGTTCACTAACAATCATTCCAAGTAACTGTGTCCCCCAGGCTGCTAGCTAACAACAGACTGCTGTGGTTTTAGATTAAACTCTCCTTAAACCAGGAGAGGAAAGGGGCAGCCATTCTCGAAAAAGAAATCTGTCTTTAGCTATGTGATTAGCTTGTTACAGCTCAACTTCTGCTCTCCTATACTGTTGGAACCAAGGAGAGAGAAAATAAACTCCAAGCAATTAGGTTTGATTGATTTGAATGCTCTCTTTCTTTCCTGTTTAAAGTTTGTTTCAATTCCCCTCCTTAACCCCTCAGCGACGAGAGGCTCAAGTAAATGTAAAATTAATCATTAGCAGAATTTGACTCTACCACAAAAAAAAAAAAAAACCAAACAAAAAAAACCCCCAACAAGTAATGAGTGTAAAAAAACAGTAGTGACAAGAAGATGTTTAGATGCTATTTATTTTCAAAGACCACACAATTGGACAGTGTTCCATTTGCTTCCCATGACGAACAGATTCTTTTATTATATTAACAGCTTGAGTCAGGATGCATATGTTTTTAAAAAATTCTAATTGCATTGAGAGATGAGTAAAAGAAAAAGGGTGTTCTGCAAGATTTCCTGTTCTGTGATGCATGGGCAGTTGGCCTACATTTGTGACCCCATTTTTCTTTAGGGTCTGAAGCTGTACTGCACAGACCCAGTCCTTTGCTTCGAAGTCTGAAGGAGAAGGAATGGCCAGTGCTGGGTCCAGACTGTGTCTTGAATAAGCTGCACTGCTCTCTAAACCACACGATTTCTCACTTCCACATGGCTCTAAGCCTGAACCAGACCTTAAGTTCTGCTCTTCAGCAAAGGAAGACATAGAAAGAGACAGTCTCTTCCCTCGGGCACCTCTGTGACTCGCACTCGAGCCGGAGCCCCAGGAGGGGTGGGGCTGTGGTGGGGAACAGCACTGATTTCTGCGCTGTGGCCAAAGGAAGAGAACCTCTGTGGCACTGCTCCCACCATCGACACAGACAGGAGAGTCACTGCCCTAAAAATCATGCGTTTCACAGGCTCTTTACATGACTTGTACTGCTAGAGCTGTAACATTACGGGGTATTTCTGTGACAAAAAACCATAGGACAAAGCTGTGAGATCATATGGTCTGTATGAGCTGCTACAGCCACACATTTCCTAAGTTTTTCCCTATTTTCTAGCTCATTCCCTACAACACCAGGGCCTTGCCAAAACTAAGTCCACCTTCTGAATTTTTGTTTACAAATGGGATTATGACTTCCTGGTTCAAAACCAGAGTGCTCCTCATGGTTAATCTCTAATATGATGCAGTAATTTCTTCAGATTTTTAAATTTTTTAACTCAATCCTTGCACCTGCTTCTCCCTGCTCCAAACTGCCCAGCTTGGTATCTGCTTCCACATGCCTCACATGTGGAAGCGCATGTGGAACACATCCACATGCCTCAGGGAAGGGAGCATAGCCACAGTTATCCTTTTTCAGTGCAAAGGGAGTTTCCTGCACCAAGCCACAGCTCTTGTATGGCTGCCAGCATTCTTATTGTGCCAAACAATTTTACATAAATTGCTCTCTGCTACCACCCATTGCCTTCTCAGCCTCTGTGTTCATTGGGTTAGTCTCAATTCGGGTGCATGTGCTTGATTTAATTTTCTTTGTACAAGCTTGATTGACCCGGGTTCTTTCAAAGTGGTACTTGGCACTGATTTCTGCATAAATTGTTGCACTTGTCTGGGTTCCTTTGCATTTTTCTACAGTTTATCTTAATACTTTTTGATATTTAGTACAAAAGAATGCATGCAAGAAATCAGTACAGAAGAGCTCCTATGCATTATCTTCACACTAGTGTATCCTAATCTCTCTTTCCAGGCTGGATGAGACCTATAGCCCCAATGCATTCATTTGATTGGCACTTCCAACTCCTTCAAATCTAGTGCCATCAAATTAGCACACATTCATTGAAACCAGAAACTCATGATAGTATTCATTTTCTTTTTCACGGAAGAAGACCGTGAGAATTTGTCCTCTGTCTCTGAGATCATCAGCACATCTGTGATCGCACCTTAGAGACCTGCACTGCCAAAACTTGCTCAAAATTCAAACCTTCTTTTACAGTCAACAGTTGCTGTTAAGGTGCTAAATTTCAAATTTCAGGAGGGCTTAATTAACATTAGTCTATTGAGTGAATGCAACTGACAAACACCAGGTTTGCAGTGCTACAGTTAACAATAGCTGGTGTATGTTTGTGTTGCTTTTTAATGACAGAGCCTATCACTTAAAACTTATTCCGTAAGAATTACTTTAAATTTCATATTACTCCCATGATATGTGTTAAATTATGATGTTTAAGTGTATGTAAGTCTCACCTCCAGGATATCTTTGGTCTTTGAAACCCAGAACTTATCTTTTTTAAGTTCATCTTGGCTTGCTTGGAATGCTTTGAACTACTTATCTTTCGATTTTATCAGTTTCTTTTTAATGAACAGAGCACAGACCTCTTATTGTGCAGTTCAAAGGAGATGAAGAAAACATCAGTCAGGATGTCAGGTACTTAACACCTTAAAGGTGTTTTTCTTAAAAAGGCTGCCAAAATAATTTTGTAAAATCCAATCTCTGTCTCATGTTTCTAGGTAGCCAAGTATCTCATTGATTTCAAGGAAATGTATGCTTCTAGATTCTGCCTAAATTCATCCCTAATTTATCCACAAGCCAGTATTACTTAAGACAGTTTTAAGCATTTTATTCATGTTTAGAAAGAACTGGAAAGAATTTTTAGTGGGAGCAGACAGCACTGTGAGGGGTAGGCACAGCCAGACACACTGCTGAGCAGCAGCCTGTTTGCCCAAAACTACCCCCTTCCCTTTCTGCTCATGCTTGTTCCTCCAAATCACCATGACCCCTCCCCTTCTCACCTTTTGTTTCTGCCTCTAAATATCCCAGAACAGATTTTATGCAACTCCCAAACAGTCTGCTCCAACATCCCATCAGCCTGTGCATCTGTAGGTGACTAAAACCATGAGGTGACCCAAGGGCTTTCCTGGGGGCACCTCTCCTGAGATGGCCCAGGAAAGAAGGCAAGAAATTTCATCTTCAAGAACTCCAGTTAGGTATTTGGCTTCCTGTTGACCTTGCTCCTCTGTGCTTTTAAGAGCTGAGCCTTAATCCCAAACCCAACATTCACCAACGTCCAAGCAGGTGGGCTGCACTGTCACCTCCCTTCACACGGTGTGTCCCAGCCTGTTTCAGCTCCTGTCTGGGCAGCAGTCCCCACGCAGAGGATCGCTGCCACTGCGGGTTCTGAGGGCTTGCTGATGTGGGTGACTCCAGTGTGCTGAGCTGCACAGCCCCACACCTCAGGAGAGGAGCTGCTGGATCACAGCAGTCTCCAGCAGTGGGAGATGCACCTGCACAAGTTACCTCTTGGCCTGCTTTCCCTTTGTGGAGCTGAGATTTTAATCACATAACCTAACACAAACCAGAATAACATGTCTGAAACATGATGAGAACATCAGTTTAAAAGCAAGTCTGCCACAATCACCTGAGCCAAAAATGCATCTGGAAACACTGCTCTGCCACATGCCAGCCTTTTCCCAACAGTTTCCCTTGCAGCATGGGCTGAAGGGCACCTGCCAGCCAAAAGAGACCATATTGAAAGCACAAGGTGAAAACTCTTCCATTTCAGAGAAAAAAAAAAAAAAAAGCTGAAGCAGTTTCTTGCTAAGAAAGTGCATGTGATACTTTTACAGGGGAACAGGGCAAATGACCTGATTTTACTATCTTGTATCTGTTATGGTTTCCCCACAGCACAAAGCAATTGAAACAAAACACTTAAAGCTGTTAAGAAACTGAAAAACAACTTCTAGAAACCTTATGCTTTGTTTTTAAACTTAGATCCAAATATAAGGATCAGCTGCAGTTATTCACACAGCACTATTCAATTATGCTCCAAGTCCATGTATCCTAAAAGATTTCTTCAAGGACATAAGATTTAAATCCTTACAGTAGAGTCAATGTTAAATTACTGTGTTTGCAAACATTGGCCTTTCTCCGTGGAACAGGTAGTATGAACATAAACATCTGCACTGATAAACTGTAGCAGAACTATTTCTACCTACAAACAGTGTGGTTTGCATGCACAGAGGCAGCCAGACAGTCTATCTCCATAATAATCAGTTTTCCATAGACTGGTTCTGTTTCTGTAGAATCATGGAATAATCTAAGCTGAAAGGGCTTGGTGAAGGTCGAGCCTGCTACTCAAAGCAGACCTAACTTCAAAGCTAGATCAGGTGGCTCTGAGTCTGTGCATTTGAGTTTTGAAAATTTCCAGTGATGGAGAATTCACAATCTCTCTGGGTATCTGCTCTAAGTCCTGGACTATTTTTCACGGTGATTCTTTAGATTTTATTTCATGTATGCAACTGGAATTCCTCTCACTGCAGACTGTTGTCCTTTTTCTGGGCACCTGTAGGAAGAGTACAGGTCTCTTTTCCATAAGTTCAGTTCAGCCATCATCTTTACCTTCTCTTCTACAGGCAGAACAGTCTCAGCTCTTCATGGATCACAAATCCCAGCCTCACTACCATCCTCTAAGCTCCTCTACCAGGCTCTATTTTATTGGCAACTCTTGCACTGCAGGAGCCAAGCTGAGCACAACACTCCAGGTACTGGTTTCACAAGGAAGGGGAAGTAACCACTTCCCTCAGCCTGCACACTGACCCACACTTCCAGGCCTTCACTCTTCACAGCTGCCCCCAGGCCCTTTTCTGCAAAGCTGCTTTTTATCCAGCCTATCTGTCCACAATCTGGCTACAGAAATGCTTTGGGAGATTTTGGCACCTAACCTTAGAGGATTTAGCTTCAGTATGAATAAGATCACCTACAAATCTACCAAAACGGCATCTCCTGCTATTCAGTTAAATTTCTTTTGGCTCTGCCTTACAGGGAAAACATCAAACCAAAGGGACTGCCAAAAGACATCCATCTGGCACCACAAAGTTCTACCCATGGATTAATTTTTTCCTGAAGAGTAGGCTGGTCTTTGTTTTTATTAGTGAAAACAACTATACTAAAATAAAAATAAAGTAGTAAACTCTATCCTTACCAGCATCACCTAATCAGGTGTCTGAGTTGTCTCAAGAGCTAGGTGTAGTGTCTATATGTTGTCAAAACAGTCTAAAGCTGATAGTGATTTTATTAAATATAATAAAATCATGTGGAAAGCATCACTTACAAAGAAATATTTTATGACATGTTCTGTGGTTTCCCACTTAAATTAAAAAGAGGTGTAATGCAGCAATTTCACTAAAAAAAAAAAAGACAGGTATCATTTTTATAATCCATCC
Source organism: Chloebia gouldiae (assembly GCA_003676055.1). Lineage (NCBI taxonomy): Eukaryota > Metazoa > Chordata > Aves > Passeriformes > Passeridae > Chloebia > Chloebia gouldiae. The sequence goes on from QUSF01000040.1 coordinate 4,298,501, forward strand.
TTACTACAAGATCCATGTTAATGTTATGAAAATGTGAGTCATAGTCTAGTTTTTACTTCTGAAAAACCACAGAATTTGTTAAAAAAATACAGAGAGCATTTAACAAAATAGAGTATTTCTAACCAGACTTAATTGATACAGAACTGCACAGAGCAGTCATCAGTGACTGGTTGTCAATTCTTAACATCTGAGGTGGGGTACTCAACTAAATTTGTCCTTCTGGGAGAAGCCTATGTGAAATACTAAACAATATGGTTTTAAATATACAGTGAAACAAGCACTCAAGAGAGGTTGTCACTTGTTTAAATACCTTTAACAATGGTAAACAAGACAAAATTTTGCCAGTCAAGACTGTTGGGTTTCTTTCCTTTCTTGAATCATAAACCATCTGACAACTTGGTAATGTAATTCTGTCAAGTCTTAATCAGATTCATTATCACGAATTGCATGATCCTTTGGGCTTAAAAGGATTCTCAACTGCAGACTGAACTATATAAAAAGCATTTTCCATAAAAACCTCTCAAATTCTATAAAGCTTCCTTAATTTATCTAAATGTCAACATTTCTGGTTCAACAAGTCTCAAAACACGATTTAGCCAGCACAATAGCTTTATTTTACAATTTGAATTATTATATACAATTCAGTAAAAGTTCACAGGAGGAACAGCATGGAGACATGCCACTTTTTGGTATTTCCTTCAATTACAGCCAAAGTGAAAGGTCTCCAATTAACTGCCAAGGTAAGAGAACAATACTTGGCTGCTAACACAAGTCATGTTAACACTTAAAACATCAAATTAGTTAATGAAAAGGCCACATCTTCATATGCAATTATAAGTATTTTAATAAACTTTTGGTTTCTTTTGGTAAGATAAATTGCCACATATCCTACAGCTAACAGGTAATGGAACATCATATTTTCCCAAGGCATGTAAGAAAGCCAACAACACCGCCTCTGCATTATTCCATATACCTTAAAAATGAATGCCAAAAGCAACTATTCATGTGAAATTTTATTTCCTTCAGACATGCTGATACTCTTCTTAAGAAAAAATAAAGGAAAAAAGAAAGGAAATAAAGTCCAATTCAAACTTTTCCATATACATTATCTTGAGGCACAGGTTCTCCCCTACCATTAAATGAATTTCTTACACAGCCTATATCATATATTACAACATTGTTCCTATTTGAAGTTATGGCACATTGACTTCCTGGGGTGAAAAAAATTATCCTCTGTGTTCAGCTGCTACAATATGGCACAAAGTTAAAAGTTAACACCATAACTAAATACTCTCATGTTTTTTTGCTGGTTATTTTTGGGGTGCACATAAATAAAAGGCACACTTTTGCTGTCTCCTCTCAAATCATTTATGTAATGTACAAGCCTAACTTTCCAGCACTGCTCCAGGCCTGCTGGCCCAGTGCACAAAAATATTTATGTCAGCTTCTAGTGCTAGTAGCAGCTTTATATGCTTAACCAATGGCTTTAGTTTAGCATGCTATTTCCACTGTGGTGACTACTGATGACAGGCCAACAGTGTTCCTGAAAATGAAAATCACAAATCCTCAAAAAAGTAAACAACATTAAAAATAAAATTATTTATATTCACTTGCATGTCTATTTTCCAGATGTGTTCACAATGTTCAGAAAGTGCACATTTTGAAGTCTTGTGGCAGTATTACAAATGTCTGTGACCTACACATTATAGCAGTGCACTTGCAACAGTATCGTTGAAGAACTGTCAACTCTGCCACCACAGACCCTGTTCTGCAAGAGCATCATGTAAATGCAAGAATTTGCTCTTAGCTAGAACTTAGTGTCCATAATGTCTTCAGTATGGTATTTTAAAATATTTGCATTGAACTTTGTACAGCAGTTAGAATCTGAAAAGTAGAAGTTTAGTAGTTTCACTTTTTGGTGCTCATTTTTACTTAAAATGTTTTCAAGAATGGAAGTAATCTTACAGCACGTGAAGAACCCTCAAAAATAAAAGCTCCACTAAATATTACACACTGTTAAAAACTTACCCCATAAGATTTAGTTACTGATTTGTGAAACCTTACAAAATTACTTTTCAAGATTTAACAACAGATAACATTGATGAAATTAGCATATATAAAAACAGCTTAGGTCTCAAGATCAATGGTCTGACAAACATATTTAAACAAGAATATTCTGTGTTAAGACTAGTGCTAAATTTAGCTCCTACATATAGCTAAATTTAAGTTTAAGAGTTTAGATACTCTCAATTTAATACGCCTTTTTTAAAGGTAAAGTCCAACTTTCAGAGGAGTCTGTAAAGAAGCAGTTTCAAGTAAGTCTGGAATAATCAGGTATTGTGGCTATAGTTACCATAAATATTGACTACATGCTGACTTGACAAGGTTGTGTAAAAAGAACTGTAAATTGAACCACTACCTTTGAAGGTTCTTGCTTTGGTTATCTTTAAAAAAAGTCTGACTGTTAAAGTAACAGTGCAAGTTCACTATAAAGCCACATGCCTCTTTCTCGATGTTCTCTTACCAACTGGTTTTTATTATGCCCACTGCCAGCAATGGACATTCTGCTTGGAAAATCCACCTCCTTTTGTGAAAGATTTGGCTGAACCAAATGAAGAAAGTAATTCTGATATCAAGTCAAATGGGAACACACTATTTCACTGAGTTCTTGTTCAGAGTATTTAAAAACCTTCTTCACCTACAGTATTTTTGAAACACAAGGCACAAATAGGGAGTGGACATTCCAGCAAAAGGTGATTGTCTGACATTAATAGTGCACAGCAGTCTTCTAGTCCAGCACAACAGAAGATTTTTGCTGTCCAATTCTATGCCACGTCGTCTAGATAATCTGCAACGTCGCTTAACTGAGAAATGGTAAGGTCTTGTGTGATGCTTTCGAGCTAGAAAATAAAAAAAATTGCAAACTCAGAAACCACAAAAACAGTAAGTATTATGTCATGTATTCCTTCATATGCTTTCGTATACCTTTTGGCCTCAAGCTCTTTCAGTGAGATTACACAATCCTTTACGAGGCAATCAGACAGATCTGGAGATACTGGGGTAAACCTTTGTATGTTGGGCACTGAACCAGCTTCCAATACATTTTACACACCTAGAAAGGCACAGTGAATTGTGCTAATGAACAACTATTGCAGGGTTTTTGTTTCGTTGGGATTTTGTCAATCAATATAGCATCTAACTCAGCAAGGATACTAGGTGTAAAAACCAGAATGTAATGAATAATTAACCTTAACATACAACCTAGGAACTAAGGAGAAGAGCATGGTACTTCACAGGTTGGAAACAAAGTCAAGACAAGATCAGAAGAATATAAAAAACAACAATTCAAAAATAATCATACTTTATCACTGGCATTTGATTCTTCTGTTCCCACAGAAATTTCATCTATTTCTTCACCAATACTGATGTCACTTTTTTCTGAGCGATGACTCATACTAAAGAGAAAGCAAACCATAAGCACAGAAATAAGATTTCCTTATAAAACATCCAGGTATGACATTTACTTTATACCTGGCATTTGATTGGAAATGCACTTCCTAGCAAGTCAGATGTGAAGTCTGTAACAATTAAAGGCTTTCTACCTAAATGAAGCCATAATAAATACTGAGAAATACTTACGCCTCAGACATGCAATTTACAACACCAATACCTTCACATCATAAGCATGAAGCTATTAAATATTTGTTACCAACTATTCATGATGCTTTATTTTACAATAGAATAGCTCAGCATACAACATATTTATTGACTAATTGCATTAATTGCTAAAACATTATTAAGTGCATGGTTCAGGAAAAACACCAAACCCTTTCCACAAAGAACGCAACATAGTATCATGCTGAAGTTAGCAGTAGGTTTTTAAGGAACTCATTATCCCTATATAAAAAGAGATACGGTTTTGTTGCATTTTTAACTGGTAACTAAATCTATTAAAATACCAAACTGAAGTTTAAAGGAGTTCAGAAATACCCAGTGATAGTGGTTGTCTGCCATATTATAGAATAATTAAAATATGCTAGTGGATATGCTTATACTGCATAAATTACTACCCCTACTGGGGAATGATCCTTCTCTTACCTGTTGAAGTCATCAGCATATTCATCATCATCTCCATTTCCTAAATAAGATTTAAAAGCTATTAATCAAAAAAGTTCTCTTCAGGAAACACAAAACCCCCCAAACTGTTCCTGCACCAAAATACATGGTCTGATGACCAGAAAAAGTGGAAGTAGGTTAAATTAGTTACACTGATTAGGAAGATGAGTTATGTTTGCCATTGTTTAATCTCAGTATTATTAACATAAACAGTTTCAAAACTGAACATACATTTTCAGGACATTAGCTGCACTGCTGAATACAAAACTTAAAATACTTGACAGCTCTATTTTGAGAGAATTCTTCCATCACACCTTCTTCATATTGCACCAAAAGAAAGGCAACTTTCAGAGGTGTGGAGGGCCTCTAAATATGCCACTGAAAAGCAGTAATATTTAGCAGGCTATCTATTAACAAAAATATAAACCTGCTCTTTCTTATCGTAGAAACCTCAACAACAAAATTCATCACTTGGTATTAGTAAATGCATGCAAAGAATGAATCAAAATTTTGCTCCATGTGTAAAATATTAACCCACAAGGGACCAGTTTTCACTTTTCTGGATTTCTTTAGATCACATGTCGCTTTTAACTATATTAAGCTTCACAATCTGTGTTAAATAGAATAACATAAGTAAAAATTGAAGATTTTAGCTCAATATGTGTACTTGAGTTTCTCAGATTCCTCTGAGAAGCTGGGGCAGAATTTATTAGTTATGGCCAACCAAAAATATCATGTTTAACAGTTACTTGCCTAATTCTAGTGATCCCAGCTTTGCATTCACCAACTGCAGGTCTTTTAAAACAGAGTTTCTATCCAAATCTGTAAACAAAAGCATTTATATCAGAAATTGGACTTGTCACTCATTAGTAAGATTCCCCTTACACATACAAGCTAACCATTTATAACACCTGTTCTTTTATATCAACATTATGTCCTTTTATAGTATAGTACAGCAATATCATATTATATTTTCACAATATAATATGTGAAAAAATATATGAAATCTGACAACAGTTAAAAACTCGAGGAGTAAACAGGAATAATTTCCTACTACTCAGGGATTCATAACATAAAAGCAAACACCTCTACAGAACTGATACAAATAATTTAAGATAATACAAAGGAATAAACCAATTTCATTTAAAAATCAGCAGTAGAATTATATACTCCTTTATTTACAGACAAAAAAAAAAAAGGATGTAGATTAATATTTCATGCTCCAAAGCATAAAATGCCCCAGTGGTAGCACAATATATCCAAACCATGCCATCACTCCCTAAGATAGCACTACTGTAAAGCACATTACAACCAGAAGGGGGCCACATAATCTATCATTCTTCTATCTGAACTTGTAGCTCACTCATTGCATTACAGAAATAAGCTCTACAATCATCAAAACACAAAAATTATGAAAACTTACTATCAGACTCCTTTAATAAAGGTGCACCAGTCAGGAAGCTTAACCCACTTTTTAGAGCCGGTGCATCAGAAAGGGATGCTAGACCTCCTGCTTTATTAGCCTCAGTTTTCCTGTAAAAACCAAATAAATAAGTACTCCACTCCCAATAAGAGCTGCAAAATATGCATCATTACTTTCTTTTCTGTTATTACATTGTCATAAAACTAAAACAGCAATACTACAGCAGAATAGAGCAAGGAAAAAGCCCTGTTCACTGCAACCTTAAAAGCAGCAGGCAGTTCAGTGGCACAAGTGTCAACCACAACACTGACTGAGAAAGCCACTTTCTCACCCATGCAAAGACTTCTGCCTGTCTTCTCCCACAGACAGACCACCTTCATCAGCATCACTATTTATGTCTAGGGGCCTTTCATCATCCCCACATGTAAATGCAGCCAAAAGAAAAAATATTCAGACATAAATCAGTACTTCAGTTTGTTTTACATCTTAAAGAGATTACTTCTGATGAAGTAATCTCATTAATTCTAAGAGCAGTCAGTTTACAGAATGAAAACCTCTTGGTTATAGGAAGATAGATCTCACCACATGTTAAAGTTTATTTGGCTACTACCTATTCAAATCCTACTTGCAAATAAAGGATAAATAAACACAAAAAGAGACAAAGGTTTTCACATTTAGTATTTCCAGAACTTTTTGCTATTTTGATTCCATTGCTATAAATAATGGGCATAATTTGAATCATTCATTATACCTAGATCACCAAAATATCATGTGTAACATCATATGTTAAAGTGCTTCAATATTTTGAACAATGGGTTAGAGACCTAGAGATAATGATTGCCTGGATCATCTCTCACACTGTCATTAGCAACTGCTTGCTCTGAACCCATCTTAATTGAACATGCAAGATTTCCATAAGGAAACTACCTTTTTGCAAAGAAAGCAATGCTGGCAGCTGTCTTACTTATTTACCCCTTGAGACCCCAGCACACCAGCACAAAGGGGATTCTACCTGAATATGGGGGGGTTTTGCCCTCTAGAAGAGTTGTCAGGAAGGTAAAAATGAGCAATTCAGCACACATAGCTCAGCTACAAATAGCTTCTAGCTCATTTGCTGGTAACACATTCAGCACACCTTATTATGGGATGTTACTAGAATGGCTGCATCACAGTAACATGTGCTACTTGTGGACTGTGACTCCACTAGAGATAGACAATGTGGAAACAATTTTTTCTGTAGGGAGTTTCTCTACTAGGAAAAAAAAATCCTTACCTTACTAAATAATTTTCGGATGATTTTAATGTTTTTTTTCGGATTGTCTTTTAGAAGAAATTTAATTTACCCAGTTTCAAAGAAAATTTCCCTTGCTGTCATATGAAAATGTTTAAAAAATAAGAAATTAATAAATATTATTATGCAAAAGTTTTTGCAGTTTTTTCTAATTACCCAACTTATCATTTAGACTATCTGATACAATGGTTACTTTGGTTAAAGGCTAGCTAAACAAGCTCTCGAGTAAGGAGGAGTAAATGCACTCAGATACAGTTTTAATCTTGATATTAACAATGAGAAAAGAAATACTATAGTAGGGTTAGTTGTAACACACAGTATTTTCCAGAGTACAATCACTGCCCTTTGAGGAAAAAAAAGTCTACTCTAATGAAAAACATCCAAAAAAAGGTGTATTATAAATAATCTTTCACAAAGAGTACATTAATTTACTAGAGACAGACTTGGTTTACCTGGTATGATGACTTTGTGCTCTACTAGAATGATCCTATTCTAAGACTAAGCATCTACTGTAGCACTAATACAAAAAAGCTTATGCCGCTCTGCCCACTATCAGCATAGTGGGGGAAAAGTCAACTGCCAAACCAACTTACAAATGATCCTGCAACCTCTTCTTAATGTCTGCTAAGCTGAAGCAGTTCTCTGATTACTTGAGCACAGCAAAAGGACACCATTAAATGATCCTACAGCATTGCTCAATACAGTGGTATCTAAGCTAAGCTTCAAGGTAACACAAATATTTTTGTTTTATAACAAAGCTGCTGCATAGTTCAGTCACTAGTTCTTGTTTCAAATGGCATTTTTCAGTCATCAGACGCCACGGATGAACAATAAAAAACGTGCTTCATATGCATCTGCAAAATTGGCACATGCAGCAGTAGCAACACTTCACTGAAAAAACAAGAAGCATTGCAATGTGAAGAGAAAATCCTCAGCTGCAAGGAAACTTTCCTTATTATTACAGTCTGTGGAGCCATTTAGAGGAATACAAAAAACACTGTTTAGAGTGTTTTTTGTATTCCTTACAAAGCTGAACCAATATTTTATGCACTGTCCCTGTCACTGTCCACTTCCTTTAGTATGGATCACCACTGCAGCTCTGTTCCAAGAAGGAATACTCATGTCTGTGCCTCATACATGTTCATTCCACCAAAGAAACAGGCTGGGGATATTAGATGCCCTAACTGATGCACCTTAAAGTACAGGTTTTTCCACTCATAGGACATCCAAGAAATCCCAGAGAACCCTGTGCATAGACTAGACTAGACTAGAATAGAACAAAATTAGAGACATTAATATTTTGGAAATAAAATGTTCCAGAACTGAACACTTACAAAAGCAAATAATCAAATAACTAATAGCTCTCAAAGGTCTGCAAGCATTCAGAGGACAAAATAAACATGTATTAAGAACATCCACGTTACCTACCAGCCGTAAGTTCTTTCTGATTTGGGTACAGGATCATCAAAGAAAGAATCTCCCTCTACATCATCTTCATCCACAACTGGATCATTTTTTTCTTTGGTATTCAAGTCTTTGTTTTCTAATTGAAGATCTAGTTTTGTTTCATTAGGCAGAAATTGAATACTTCTTTTGCTTGCTTCCCCTGATGAGACACTTGTATCACTCTGAGTGTTTTCAGCAGCCTTGAAAGATAAAGACAGGATTAAGTATTCATGTCATGTAATACTCTAAGTATATATATAAATGCACAACACATAACATACACCTAGCATCACTTCTTAAAATATTACCTCAATCCTCAAAAGGAAGCAAATTCATTAGTATCGTCAAGAGTCACACCATAAAATGTTGTTTTATCAATTCATGAAGTGGTCTTTATTGCTGCTGCCATTAAAATCTTCTGTTCCAGCCTGTGCATTGCTATGCTATCTACATCACTTCTATTATAAAAGCAAACAATTTTAAAGTATCTTGGTTATGAAATAAAGAAATCTACAGACATACTGATTCTTAAACTTTATTCATGCTATTCTGCAACATCTCTACAAACAAAGGTTCTTAGTTATAGTCACCGTCTTCAAAATAAATCAATTTAAACCCATGAAAATTACTCTAAATTCCCTACTAAATGGGAATCTCTGCAATATAGTATTAAGTATTAAAGTAATAGTATAAGAAAACTAGAGTTACTGTCACATTCTCTCAAATACTAAAACAAAAAATGACAAAAGCGAGACTTTAAAAGTACGTAATTTTCAGTCTTCTCATGCTTATGGTTCAGTCCTAAAGTCTGGAACCTAAGGACAATTCTATGTGCAATCTTTCACATCAAGTCATATAACTCAAACTGTAATTTAGCATGGCTTTGTGGCCCAAAAACCAATATTCTAATTTACCTAGATAATCAAGGTGCTGAGAAAGAAAAATGGTTTTATATTATTACCTAGCAAGGAGTACTGCTATTTTTACTTTCTCCTAGACTTATTAAAATTAAGCCAGTAAAAGATTTATGACACTAGCTTCCTTTCTACAAACTAATAGCAGCACAGATTTGAAACAAAACAAAAAGTATTATTTAATCCAAATAGCCAATATCTATGCAGGTTGTACTGTCTGAAGTATTTTTTATCAGTCATTAAGTTTCATTAAGAAGGCTGAAGCCAAATTTTCAAACTAAAGGCCATGAAAGTTAAAATTACCTTGGCAGATCTTTCTCATATCAACACTATTTTATCTCAGTCACGGAATCATATTCAATTGCTGGCAGTGGGTCAGTTTTTTTAGGGCAGGAAAAAGTACTTAAACCCACAAGTGGTAGAAATAAAACTATTTTGATTTCCTATCCAGAGTAACAGAATTGTTTTGAAAATTAAGAGCTTGATGATAGCCTGGCTACAATAAAAGAGAAGGAAGCTATAGCTATTTTTCCATTCTGGGCCCTGTACTATGTCATGCCAGAAAAGTATAAGCACAACAGTTCATCTTTGCTTGGAATCATAGACGAAAGTTTTGCTGAGTGGAATAAACATTTTCAAATTGTAGATCATTTAAGTGAATGCTGTCATATCTGCAGTTTCACAAGAGTTCTCTCTTTTTCTCATCTCATGTATGTTACAAAGCTTTTCATTATATATAATCTTACCTTATTTGGTATAGAGTGTGCACATGACCGTCCTTCAGATGATTTTGATGTGGGGCACTGGCTGTCACTTAGAACTAGAGCCACCTAAGAAGTTTCAAATAAGCACTTACTAAAACTTATATTTAAAATTAAACTTATATTTAATTTTGTAATAACTGGCACTGGTGAGGTTGCATCTCGACTACTGCATTCAGTTTTGGGCCCCTCCCGTTAGAAAAGATATTGAACATGTCCAGAGAAGGGCAACGAGACTCATGAAGGATCTAGAAAACATGTCCTAAGAGGAACAGTTGAGGCAGCTGGTCTAAACAAGAGGAGGCTCAGGGGAGATGTAGTGAGGTGGGGACCAGACTCTTCTACTGTGCCTACAGTGAGAGGTCTAGAGGAAATGGCTTTCAAATGAGACGGGGGAATTCAGATTACATATTAGAAAGAAATGCTTCACTGTTACAGTGGTCTGGCATGGGAACAGGTTACCCAGAGGGGTGGTGGAGTCATCATCCTTGGAGGTGTTCAAGAGGCATCTGGATCTGGTGCTGGGTGCTGTGGGTTAGGGGTTACAGTGATGGTGCTATGCTGATGCTTGAACTGGATAATCCTTCAATTGTCTCTTTCAATCTCAGTGATTCTCTGATCCTATAATTGCATCCAACAAGAAACAAGGCTACCACCCTCACTTGGACAGTATGCAAACCTTGACACTGAAGAGAAGACAACTGAAGGTAGAACTAGAGAAAACTGGGAAGTTTATAGTCACACACAGTATGGAAATCACAGAGTGAGGAGATAGAGGAGGGGCTCTCCCTTCTAAATTGCACTAGGGGATTTGACTCCAATATACTGCTGGCATGTGTCCCTCAGCAAGTCAGTTAAACACCCTCCAATACAGTGTACTTCTCAGCGGAGCCCCCATAACAGGAGAGACAAACTGTTAAGCACAAGAGTCTTGGCTTTCCTGGGGCATTCCCAGACAAATACAAGGAAATAAAAAGGCTCAAAGAAATCCCGCTTTCACATGACAGAAAATTATTGTGTTAAGAAGTCTATGACAACTTCTCCTGAATTTAAGCTTTCTTTGGGACACTGAATACATCCTGAGTATAGAGAACTTTCTTTCAAATCACAATCAAATACTATCGGTTGGGTTTAATTCACTTAATCAACAAATTTATTATCTATTCCATTCAAAAACTACAGTCATTGTCTTCAAATAGTTAAATACTTTGATATATTTAATTTTAAGTACATATGTTTTCAGTAGAACTTTAAAGCTTTTGACAAAACTCATCTGAGGTTTTTCAAGTCATATTAAAATTAGAAGTATGCCAAGGAAAACAGGTACAGATAAAAGTGTTACCAAACCACACCAGAAATGAGAAAATAAGTGACACAGTGTTTTCTGTCATTCATCTAGATTCACTCTGTGCTACTCTGTTGTAGCAGAATATTAATAAAGAGCCCTAGGGTGGTATTAAAAGTAATACTCATAAAGTTTATCTCTTATCTCTCTGATTAAGCTGGAGGCATAATATAACAAAGACCTGAAACAGTGTAATAGCACAACAATAGTCAAGTGTTCATAATTTCAGTTTTTCATCATTAAAAGGATGAATAAATAATTATAAAGAAAGAAATTTCAATTTAATATTACTTACTTCACCACCTGAATTCTTTTTCTGCTGACACTTCCTAACAACCTCCAGCAACAGGGGGCCACCCACAGTACCTTCTGCTTCTGTAATTCCCAAATCTCGAGCTAAGTTTTCTCGACCATCAAGGCCATTTAGCTGGAGGGATAACAGAAGAAAAAAGAATCACAATATCAAAATAACTGTCGGAAAACAAAAGATAAATTTTGTAATACAAAAAAAGTCTTATTTAACACAGCTCTACCTGAACTAAACAGTGATTCTTTATGTTGTCTTGTTGCTGGTGGACTAAAGTAATAAAATCATAGAATCACTCAGGTTGGAAAAGACCCTTAAGATCTTCAAGTCCACCACTACACCGTCCCTAAGTGCCTCATCTACACCTCTTTTAGATACCATCTATTGCATAATATACTTCTGATCTGCAGCTGAACTTGTCACAGATCATGCAAAGTTATTTTAAATATGCAAGAAACCATCACTACCATGCTTAAGGATTTAAGAATTTATATGGCCAAATTACTTTAGCCTATCACATTTAAAAGTGGATCCAAGGACACTCAACCAGCGGTCCTAGCAAATTAATGGATGATAGGGAGTCACCATTCCTGTGCATAAAGAATTACACTTGCACAGGTTAACACCTACTTTCAGTCTCTGTTTCACATTAAAAAATACATGGGTTTGGACTGAAAAAGGGATAAAAGCAATTTGGTATCATCCAAAAAACCCCACAAAAAAACCCCAATAATACTTTTTCAAACTGAACTTCACACTATAGGAGAAGCAAAATGCTACAGCAAACCCAGGCTGGTTAGCACAGCCAGCCCCAGACAGCAACACTGAAAAGGACACCAGTTCATATTGATCTCTTGAGCTACCACTAGCCAAGCACACTGAATAAAGAGACAGCACAAGAAACTGCTCACAGGCAGAGGCTAGTAGAGACAGACAAAGTCAAATCTCTCAGCACCCTACCCAGCAGTCTTGGCCAGCTCAATTAACTTTGGACAAATTTCCTTCATGCTCTTCAATATGTGAAATGGACAAATTTATTGGAAAACAGAAGGGGGCGTTTCAAAGAGCATAAGATGCCTTTACAATGCAAATGAAGCACTGCTCCCAAGAGTGAGTGGCAACACAATAAAAAGTGTGGCTGTTTTCATTTGTTTCTATTTGGTAGCATGAACACGAATCTTTGTACAGATGTGTTCTAGTAATAACTTAGCAACTAATTTTGGATATCTTTGCCAAGGATATTTGGCAAAGAACAAAGTTGTATGGGATTTTCTTTGAATAAACCCCTAAAATGAAATATGAATTTCTGAGAAATAGAAGTCAACTAACTGATTGATTTGAAAAAATTGGATTTTTAATATATTAACTATTTAAACCAACTTCAAGAAAAAAAAGTATTGGCAATATAATGAGAAATTCTGCAGTGAAATAAAACTGCTTCACACTCAAAATTATTATTAAAACCTTTGTATCATAAAAAGAGACAAAGATGATGGAAACCCTCTAATTCAGTACCTAAAGCCTTAAAGCAATCAGTTGGGCCTCATAATCACTGTAGGTCCCTCCCAACTGAACTATTACTCTATTCAAACACTTTTTGTCAAGTATATCTGCAAAAGTCCTTTCTGTCACTGAAATTTCTTTCAGAGTAGATGACTGACATTATTTTAGTTTTCATGTAACAATACTAACTTAATATTATGACATAGTAAAGTTAGTGGCAAAAAATGTTGCAGGGGTACGCAGGATTCATATACCATTATATGATGCCACAAAAAATATCAGCTTGTTTATTCAAAATTAAATTACTATCTAGCATTGATTTGGATAAAGAGAAATATTCATATTAGCCCACTTTCCTGAAAAATGTATTTTCATGACACTAAGTATCTCTTACAGACAAAACATAAAAACAACATTTTTAATAAAAACAAGTGGTTTAAATAAATCTGACATGGCTTCTGCGTTCATTGCCATGCACTTCAAACAGTGAGCATTGTATACAAACAAAACCAGTCTATCTTACTGTGCTTGATTCAGGCTGAAAAACAGCTAAAGTAAAATCAAGATTGAAAAACCGTAGAAATTCTGCAACAAGACCTGCTACCAAGCGACCTAAAAAGAAAACAAGAAGAGTTAAAACACACCAGACAGAAACAAATCTTATTTCAAAGACTTAACAGTAATGCCAGCACATATGCCTTCACTTTGGACACTTCAGTTTAGACATTCAGCAAACTATCACCTCATAGCAAGTTTGTATACCAACTCCCTAATTTTGGACTTGGTTGTCAATATAAAAATCATTTAAGCCAGTAATACTGCATGAGCATTACAGACTGCTTACAAAATTCATGTGCAGCATTTAACTATTCAGCTGTTTTAAAAACATAATTTTGACATTTGTCATATACATGCATTCATTCCTGTACCTCTACTCTTAGTTTTTACTGGTTACTGTTTCTGTTGGTCTAGAATGTCTCTGAGTTACCACAGACATTGAAGTTAATATTTCACGATGCCTTATGAAATAAGGCATCGTGAAATATTAATTTTAATGCCTTAATCACCTTAATTAAAAATATAACTTCATCAATATTAACTTTAAAAATTATAGATTTAATTATATTCTGAGTGAGTAGTAATTAGGACAGCTGAAAGGAACAAAAGCATACTTAATGTAATCAAGACTGCAATATTAATAAGATTCAAAGATTTAATCCTTTGTCTCCTATTTTTATTATCAGGAGAAGTATATACTAAACAAAGAACTTACCATCCTTTGTACCTAAAAAACTTTTCAAGCTTTCATTTACCAGAGGTGCTTTGTTCTGTCAAAAAGCAAAAACCAAATGGTAATTAACATCATCTACATGCTAGCAAGAAACTGAAAACTACAGAAAGCTAGTGTTCTGGAGTACTCTGCTGCACAATGATGCCCTGCCCATGCAATTCACTTCTTTAAAATCTACCTTTGTATGAATTCTATAACTAAAAGTAAAAGCTATGTAGCAATAAATTTATTTAGGCAAATTAAATTTATTTCAGAGCTAAAGTAATGTCACCAAAATTCTTAATAGCATACTGATTTTTATTTAATGACTGAAGAGGTAAGCTAAGCAGGTAACTTACTATGTTGCTCCTCTAATATAGTGCAAAGTTTAAGGCAATTCAGTCCAGCCTTTTAAAAACTAGAAATTAACAAATCTTCCAGATGAATTGTGGATGGTGCCAATTATTACAACACAAATCAATACTAATCTTCTATAATTAAAACACCTTCAAAGATACTATGAAAAATGCTTTTTACTCCTGTGTTAGATTTGCCCTCTTCAATTTTTAAATAGAAATAAATCAATATACTGTGTCTGGGTTTGTCAGAATTGTTCTGAGATTTTCCAAAACAAATTGCCATTCCCAAGCTGGAATGGGTATCTGGGAAAGAAAAGGATCAATCATAGGTATTTATCACTACAGTTGCAAGTGCTAACACACAAGGAAGTGCTACCTGAAAAAAGGAAATCTTGCTTAATATTTTAGAATTCAGAGTCGTGGTAAGTATTAACATGTCACCAGTGTCAGCAGTGCAAATTTAAAATATCATGATACATGTAAGCTTTCTGAGAAATGGTGAGCTGAAATGTACTGTAGCACATCTCTCTTCATGTTACTTGAACTATTGCTATTACTCTCCAGGTAGTGTGGGAGGTTGTTTTCTGGGTGCTCTACAATATCCTGAAGCTTCCCATAAAGAGATGGCACTGTTCTTTTATATTACTCTTCCACCACATCTTCTTCAGCTATCTCATGTTAAATTTCTGGAATATGGAATCTCAAATCACAGAATAACTATTTTCCATCCTTACTAACATATTGTCTGTTTCAGTTACGCATTTTTTCAGAAAGAGCTCAACCATCTAACCAGTAGAGGAATAATACAGTTTTCCATTCCTCTCCTTTTGAAGCAGAGACTAGACATACAGCACTCTCTACTCCCCAATTCTACAAAATGGAAAGACAGAGGAAATGAAGCAAAGTCAGCAGTAGAAGAAGTCACAAAACTGGTATCTGTATACCACAGTAGTACTCTTATGCAACCATGTGTCAGTATCTCGTTCCCTTAATATTAATATATTGTGGAGGTGTCAGTACATAGTCCATCTCTTTATTAAGAATTCATCCTTAAGTGTTAAAGCAAATTATCCTGAAGCAAGCCTACAACATCCTTATGGGAAATACCATAAGCATTAGCATACTTGGCATTTTATTGGACTAAACTGCTTTTGAAATGTACTTGCCAAGACACCCCAGTAAAATATTTTCAATTTCAAAAGAAATTATTCTGGTTTGATAAAATCTTGATCAGTCAAATAGATTTTTTTTTAAAGTTGAATTTGATAGAAAAAAACCATTTAGCTATTCTGGTCAACTGGACAGAAGCCATATAACCTAGCAGAGACAGACACTTAAAATTATAACTTCAAAAGGCTATTTAACAATTCCTGTTTTTAAACATTAGGAAACACCCTGATAGTCCTGTTTTGTGTTCTTTATACATCTTATGCAGAAATACATATTTTTGTCTTGTTACTTTTCACAAATAGAACGTATTAAAGCTATTATATTTAATTCTACACAAAGGATGTTTTTTCTTTCTGATTTTTTATGGTTCTCTTACCTCTACTTTCTCTTGTTCTTCTAATGCCAAAAACACAGCTGCTCGTAACTCTGCCTGCCAAACAAAAAAGAAAACAAACAGCATTTCAAGCGCTTTTTTTTTCCTAAACAAATAGGATGCAAAGAGTTAGCAAGTAGCTTTGCAGCTATTTGTTTCTCCTCAAGCAACTTGGCATGGACTCTAATCTGTATCAGTGCAATTAAAACACTTAAGATTACAAGCAATTTAAACTTGAGGCAGAGAAATAATAGTTTCCACTGAGAAAAAGGCAGGGGGCAGCATAATTTGATACAAGACTTCCTAAATTATTTCTTTGTACGTAAAAAGATTCCAAAGTACCTAAATTATCTATTCGTTTCTTCTGACAGTTAAACATCCATCTCTTTCAGGCAGCTCCAAAACACCTACCCTTCATTTACAATTCTCTCAGGAGAGAAATATGAACGAAGAGGCCGTAATAACCTGTTAAAAACTAAACATTAAGGTATACAAATTGCTATGATTTCTTGTCAGATTACACTCAAAACCCCAGAATTTCTCAAGGAAAAGAACATGATCACAGTCATTCAAATACTCCTGCTAGTAATAGTTTTCTGTTTTCTCAACAGCAAAAAAAAAATCAGAATTTAAAAGAAAGATTTATTTCCATAACTAAGAATAAGACCAATATAAAGAATGTCTGGACTTTCTCATTTATATTACAAGAGGTAACTAAACATGAGGTAACTGGTCTCTCCCACCAAAAAAATAAAACCAAAAGAAAATGCCCACCCATAAAAAACCCAAAAAAGCAAAAAACTCCAAACCCTAACAAAAAAGCCCCAACACACTCAAAAACCAATCAAACAAAAAAACCCAAACCCAAAAGAAACCTTTCATGAGAAAGATAAACGCTTCTTTTTTAAGGAAACTTCTCTTTGGACATCTTATTGAAAGACAAAAAATAATGCAAAAAGCTAAAAGGATTTCTCACCAAAAGAAGAGTAAAATGCTTACAACAATCATACACAATGGTCATACTGAACTGCAATCACATTTTTTCAGTTGCTGGGATACAGCATTCAATCAGAAAATCGTCTTATAAGAGATTAATTTATTATTCTTTATTTCTGGTGTTGGGGTGAAGTTGTCAATCAGTGAGACTCTTTACACATCCCATTAACGTAAATGTTATTTTTACAAAATCAGTTTCTATTTAACTTTGCAACCAGCAGCTAATAACTTATTTATTTAGTCTTACTTCACTAAAATAAACCAGAAAGCAAGGCTTTCTTTGTCACTTAGGCCACAGAAACCAAATATATTTATATAATAGGTTAATAAAAATAACAAAGCATTCCTGACTGGTTGTTACAACTGTTCAAAATAAAACACACCAGTAAATGAACATGGGTAGGGTAGGGGTAAAACCCCCCTAAGGGTCTGGATCATTGGACCAGGAAATAAAATTGACTGAAAGTAGTTGCCAGTACATTGGCTAATCCAGAGTCTGACCTGCTTTGAGATTCTGGAACAGTATCAAACATTAACTGGGTTTTTTTTTCACTTAACTGGGATTGTTTGCCTGCTCCACTCCTCTAGGTCCAATCCACTGGCTTTTAATTACTGATGGAGGTGCTTTTCTTCCTCTTCTTATCTATTTAATGACACATGGTCAATTTCTCTCAGATGTTGCTATTCCCCATGAATAGCTGGTTCACCTTTATTTACTTTAGTGACCAATTAATAAATTTAAGGTCAGGAGCTGGCCACCAGAAGTTAATGCCACTCGTATTTACACATCCCTTTAGTTTACCTGCATCATCTAGAATACCACCCTAAAGCCTTTTCACAGATACACAGTCCTGCAGTCGACCCTCTAACCCTGCAAGCATCACAGTGTTTGAAGTTACACGTTCCTGTACTATGCCCACAAGAAAAGTTTACATTACTACAACAACACACTGACCTTCATCCTTTGTGGTGGGTACTGCTCAGATCATAGCACAATATTCTCAAAATATCATCTCAATAAACAGACAAAGAACCACACACTAGACTTTGTGTGAGGTTAAAGCAGTAATTCTCAACTTCATGAAGAAAGTAAAAAGCAACAATAACAAAGCTGAGGCCAAAGGAATAATCACCCTACTAAAAGACGAATCATATTACACCAGGAGGATGGACAATGTCATATAGGCTTTTCAGGACCTGAGGCTAGTCATAGAGAATCTGAACACCAGAGACTGAGATCACCATCATCAGGTGTGGAAGACGACGGGAGACAAGCTCATTCTATAATGATCGACAAGCCTCGTTTATTGATTATTGCTTACAGTTTATATAGACGCATTGATTAGATTCATGCATATTGCAAAAGTAAAGCACACTATTGGTTGCCACTAAAAGGTCACTACAGCAATTATTCACACATACCAGACAGCTTTGTGATTTAACAGCAACTCCTTAGATCTTGCTTTTACACCTGGTTACTGTCTGCTTTTCTGCTTCAAGGACTTTATAACACTGCCTTGAACTCTTGATAGGACTTTACTGCCTTACCAGCTGTGAGTGCTAATCATGTCCTTTTTCTTCCAGCCATTTTTCTATAAAAACTCCCACACTTCCCCTGTTTTCTTTAAGGGGAATTTGCTTATCAAGCACTGCATGAATCAAGGCCTCCATTTGGGCAATTAGGCATCTGAAAACACATGGTCCGAAAAACAAGGCCAGTAATATAATTAAAACAATGCCAAGGCCCTGTTTTATGATGTCCTTTAACCATGCAGATAGTCCCCAGGAAGAAAGCCAGTTATCTAGCGGGCTGGTCACTTCTACAATCATTTGAGTATGTTGCTTGAGCCATCGCAGTTGCTTATGCACAGACTCACTATGATCTGACAAATTCAAATAGCACATACCCTCAAAATCCTCACAACCATGTCCATGAGCTAACAGCAGAAAATCTGTAGCAGCTCGATTTTGCAACCCCAAGTGTCGCAAGGCATCAACATCCTGTGCTAGCTGTTCAATAACTGCAGTAGTTGTATTCGCTTGTATACGTGTTAGAGTATGGTTAAATTCCCAGCGACAGTATGATAATACCTTTTGCTCAGGGGATTCAAATAGTTGCAAAGCGTCAAAAAGCTCTAGATTTGTTATCCTTTGTAGTTCTCTTTGCCAGCTACTGAAAATATGCTTGTAACTACAACTAATACACCAAAATTTTACAAATAATGACTGTTCAATCCAAAACACTTGACTACATCCTCCACACTGCAAGGCTATCCAAGCCACGCAGTCAGCCCTTTTACAATCAAGACAGCTATGTCGTTCAGGTGTTTTTCTCTTATACAAATACAAATTATCAAGCAAAATAGTAAAGTCCTCAAAGGTCTGGCACTGGTCCACACGCTGATCAAGATGTTCCTTGTGTCCCTTCAGTCGCAGCAGCTGAGGTAGCAGCGTGAGGCTCGCTTTAGTTCTGATCCTCTCTCTGGCATCTGCTGTCAATTGCAGTGGCAGGTTTTGCATTGATGAAGTGTTTAGTCCATCGGGCTCCTGTACGGGTAGAAACACAGAGATACCCCCTTCCCCAATATATGACCTTTGCAGGATCTTGCCACAATTCTGTTTTGGGATTCTAATAGTTGATGGCTCTGTCCCTGTTATTTCGATTAGTCTTTCTCTACCCTTTTTTATTAATTCTGCCATTATTTCAATTTTTTGAAAAAGAGTTTTTGTTTGTTGTAATGTCAGAGAGATCCATTCCAATACCCTTATCTCCCCTGTTTTCTTTAAAAGCTGCGTTATAGCTGCAAGTAAGTAGGCTGGCCCATTCCAAACAGTTAAATCCAGAGGAAGTTTCAGATTTCTACGGAAGACCTGTCCTTGTGTAACACAGTCCAGGATTTTCTCCAATGCATCTCGCTGTTCTGAGGATACACGAACGCGATGTGTCGGGTCGGTACCCTGTAATAAGGGACGTAATGTGGCTAAAAGTTCATTAGGGATTCCCACTATCGGTCTTAACCATTGTAAGTCACCTAATAGTTTCTGAGCATCATTAAGAGTTTGTATGTCCATATGTAACTGAACCTTTTGTGGTTTTATATGTTGTTCTGATATTACCCATTCTAGGTATTTCCATGGCGAAGAAAGCTGAATTTTCTCTGGGGCAATCGTCAGTGATGCTTGGGCTAAGGTTGCTTTTATGTCAGAAATTTGGGGCCCTGAAAATGGGTTAGGTTGTGTAAATAGTATATCATCCATATAATGGTAAATGATCACATTAGGCCAACGCTTCCTTCCATTCAAAGTGTTGATCAGGGCCCTGCTTGTTAGGCGAGGGGAGCATAAAGGCAAAGCGCCTCATGTCGTGGAAGCAGATGATTTTCCCAAAAGCAAGGCACCCACAGGATGTCCTTGTACCATGACAGGACCGTTGATCCCTGTCGGGATCCTTTCAGGTCGGGATGTAAGCAGGGTAACTTCTATTGAGGCTGGCAGGTCCAGCCCGAGGCTTCCACTGGTCGCTGGTTGCAGACTGGTCGCAGCGGCAATTTGTGTCGGAGTGCAGTTGCTGGCGTTCGCGCTTTTCCTGGAGTTTCCCGAACCGCGACGGCAGGCACCGGTATTGTGGGTGTCAGATTGGCATTTCTGACCCCGAATTCCGGAGGCTTTGCAGTCTCTACGAAAATGCCCCATTCCTCCACAACGATAGCAGCGAGTGCGACCATGAGTTTGCTGAGCCACTGTTACAGACGCTTGTAGTGGTGCAAGAGCGGCTAACATCTGGGTCTGAGAAGCCTTTGCCTGTTCCTGTATCCCAACCCCCAGTTGTTTTACAGCTTCTACTACTGGCGCCTGTGACCCTGTGGGGATAGAAGCTGCCTTTTCCAGAGCCTCTTCTATAGACCAATTAGCTCCAAGTGTGTTTATAATGCTTTTAGTGGTCGGGTTTTTGTTCTGTAGCACGCATTGTTTCAGCAGGGTGCTGCGCATAAAGTCTGGGACACCAGCTCTCTCTATAGCTGCAGCTGCTTTATCCACAAAAGAACCAAGCGTCTCCTCTCTACCCTGTTTAATCCCCATATAGGATGGAATTCCCCCTGGTTCTTTAACACGATCTATAGCCAATCTTACCAATCTCATCGCTTCTCTACACTCATCAGGTCTAATCAGGGCTTGTGCTTCTGTTCTCAAAAAGGCACCCAGCCCCATTAGTTCTTCTATAGTCACCCCATGTAAAGGATCTCCTGGCTGTCTCTGCACTGCTATGCAATCATTAACCAAACTTTGCCAATGTGCATTAAATAAAAGTTGTTGGTGTTGGGAGAATTTACTGTTTTACAATTTACTGTTTTACAATTCCTCGGCAATCAGCAGGCAGCAAGATCTGTGTGCCAAAGATATAATCTAGCATTTGCCGTACTGGCTCACTTTTGACTCCAAACTGACTAACCGTAGAGCGTAACTGAGACAACAATTTCCAATCTAATGCGGTTACAGTCGCCAGCAAACCCCCCCCCCCCCCGCCTGAGGCTGAAAAGTCATGGGGCAAGCAAATTGTGTGGCCACAGCAGCCGCCTCCTCGTCCCCCGTTTCGAGTCCCTCTTTTGCCAGCGCAGCCCACACCTCTCTCCTCTCCTTTGCAATAGCCTCCGCTAGGTCACTGTCTGCCCCAGGAATCAGCTTATTGTCTTTCAAAGGGGGGGGCCCATGGCTGCCTTGCCGCGGTGAGGTCTCGGGGGTGGGTGCGGTCGGCTCAGGAGGCTCACAACTATTTTGCCCGGCTGCTGGGGGAGGCAGCATTACTTGTGTAACCGCAGGGGGCATTGGGGTGGTCTGAGACCTCCCAGGATCATAGTTTTTGTTCTTCCCCCGTGCCTTTGCTGCCTGCTCTGCTGCCCGCTTTTCTGCTTGGACCTGCAAAAGCTCATTATGCACTATTCTCCATATTTTACCCAATTTCTTAGCAGTCTTATCATCTTCTAAGGTAGCCTCCCATAATTTATCCCCAAATTTATGCCATTCTGATAGCTCATGAACTGTATGCGGATTGACAAACAGCCCCTTGTCATACCCATATGCTAACAGACCTGGTAATTCCTTATGCAAATCTATCCTCTTAATTTGCCTTTTCTCTAAGAAGGCAGTAAATAAATGATATGCCGCTTGCCTTTCCATACCTAGTGTTAGCGCGCTCTTGCAGCCCTCAAGGTCTCGGCGGCACGTATCGGCCGGGCTCGTCTATACGGTCATCCAGAAGAACCGGCGTCCCTCAGTTTCCGACACTTTGTTCTCGTCCTGCGGCTGCGATCAGGACCCGATGCTCAATCGTCGCCCCACCGTGGTATCACGTCGAGGTCACCATTGGTGGAAGACGATGGGAGACAAGCTCATTCTATAATGATCGACAAGCCTCGTTTATTGATTATTGCTTACAGTTTATATAGACGCATTAATTAGGTCCATGCATATTGCAAAAGTAAAGCTCACTATTGGTTGCCACTAAAAGGTCACTACAGCAATTATTCACACATACCAGACAGCTTTGTGATTTAACAGCAACTCCTTAGATCTTGCTTTTACACCTGGTTACTGTCTGCTTTTCTGCTTCAAGGACTTTATAACCCTGCCTTGAACTCTTGATAGGACTTTACTGCCTTACCAGCTGTGAGCGCTAATCATGTCCTTTTTCTTCCAGCCAGTTTTCTATAAA
Organism: Chloebia gouldiae; assembly: GCA_003676055.1. Taxonomy (NCBI): domain Eukaryota; kingdom Metazoa; phylum Chordata; class Aves; order Passeriformes; family Passeridae; genus Chloebia; species Chloebia gouldiae. The sequence goes on from QUSF01000040.1 coordinate 4,321,485, forward strand.
AACTCCCACAATCAGGTACAATCACAGCAATTTGCTCACAAGAGCAGATATTAAGGTTATAACTACACAGATTAATCCACTTACAGTGTTCTTCTCACACTTTTGTTTTTATTGGGTATGAACAGATTTCATTTCTCTTTGGCCTAGTACCCTTTGGCACCAGCCCAATATGTGTTTCATACATTGTTACAATCTACGCTTGTAATTTTCAACATTTTGCTGTTCCACACTGCCTCATTCTGCTAGCAGTATTCAACACAATCCAAATACACTGTGAACAATTTTATTCACCATCCAGTAAAAAGGCAAACCAATGCTTGATATCTTAATTCCCCAGTCATATTCTTTCTAAGTCTTCAATAAAATAGGATTATATCAACAGAGACAGATGTTGATGACTAAGTGTCTACCACTTTAACATCCATCAAACCTACAGACTTCTTTCTCATACTGTGAAAGACGCCCATTCTCTTCTATCCCTAAGAAGTTTTATCAGGCAAGAGCTCATGTCGATGAAACTGCAATTTGGTTTCACTGAACTTGGCTAAAACAAGGAAGGCTATCATTGTATATGACAAATACTGACTGTGTTAGAGAAAAGCATGGGTCAGTGTTTTGAAACAAAATTAAATTTCCCCTTTTCCTCCCAGGCATTTACAATTCATCAGACAACACTGGTTTTTACTGATTGTTATTGTACTGTAAATCAGAAATTGAAGTCCATGAAAAAAAAGCATGTTTTCTGCACTGAACTACAGGATCCCTCTTTAGAACCTGGCTAAGTTTACCCTATTCCAAAGAGAGACCCTTCTCCATGTACCCTAAGGACTCTCCATGAAAACAGCTCCCTCAATCTACAGCTCCCTGAAAAAGAAGGTAACAGTTCTTACTATCTCAAGAGGTCCTCAAACACACTTTTTAGGTGGCATCTCAAAAAACACCAATCTAATGTGGAAATATGCTTTTAAAGGGAAGACAACCAGCATCTACATTAGCAAGGTTATCAGTCTGATTTAGCAGTATGCTTGTAAAGCCATCCACAGCATCTTACATAGCAGATATTGCATGAAAAGTGAAAGGATGAGACAGAGACCATTCAGGAATGAAAGATTACCTGTAACCTGTAACTACCTCCCACTTGCAGACTCCAAAATGTATATTTAGCAAGTCCATAGACATTCTGGGTGTTGGTTTTTTTGTTTGTTTGTTTTTTGGTTTTTTTGGTTGGTTAGGTGGTTGGTTGGGGTTTTTTGGTTTTGGTTTTTTTCTAGTATTTGTCTTTGATTGTGCTAGAATTTGTCCATGACTTAAACAAGAGATCTGATTTTCTTAAGGCAAAACTTGAGACAATATTTTCCAACACGAAAATACTTGTAAACTTCAAACACATTCCTACATCTCAAAGCATGTAAGCACATCAGCGGCCAAGATGATTTCTTATAGTAAGTACAAACTCTGAATATGGCTTACTCCTTGCATTGTCTCCTTTGTACAGCTACACAATTCACCTTCAATCCAAATATCCCAACACCTTCCAAAGAGACCTCATCAAAATATTTTTTCCAATCAAACTTTATCCATATTTTCTATTGCTGGGTTAATATTTCATATGAATGACCAATGGTTTCCCACAACTAATCTCCAAATGCTGTGGAATACTAGGTAAAAAAGTGGGAACTTGAGCTTCATAAACAACCTGTAGCACAGTTGAGTACGACATTGTCTGCTAGCTAACAGCCTTGCTGTCTGCTTTGTGCATCTCTCAACATTTCTACAAACCCTTAGAGCTCTGCAGCTTTTGCAGAGGAAGTCCTGGGCTTATTTTTTCATCCAAGACTCATTAGCAGAAACTATAATATAAATTTCAGCCTGTCAAATGCATATGCTAACACTCTTCTCAACCTACTTCAGCAAGCTGAACACACACTTTTTGAATCCATACAGGCAGCATTGTGTATTCCCTGAGAAACAAGGGGTAGGCAAGTTCAGCAAGTGCCAGTATGGGAGACAGTTCAGAGATCTGCAATGGGCCAGCTGGAGGTGCAAAATCTCCTGTAAACTTGCACTCACAAGATGTGCATCAGAGGATGCTGTGGTTAAATGTGTGGTTTAGGGAAGTGAAATGATTAAAGTAATGAATAAGATTTCTCAGAGACCTGCCACCTAAAGCACAGGAATGTGTAACCACCATGTGCTCCAGCATTGTGGAACAGCCCAGTGCATGCTCAAGCATAAACAATCTCTTGCATTTGTAAAATTTAGTGGCACATGGGCACCCTTATGCACAACTTTCAGTATCTCCACTTCCTAACTCCAAAACAACTGTCATACACCTTGGTATATAGAGAGCAGATGCACTGCTCTGGAAAGAGACATGGCTGAACACTGAGCTGCTCAACTGCTGGTGATCAGCCCTAAACCTGGTGTGCACCAGGATAAACACCTCTCCCAGTCTACATGCAAATCCAAGGCTGGTGTCAAACCATAACCAGGAACATCTCTATCAACATTACTCAGTAATATCCTTCCTGTAATTTCCATCCGCAAAATCTGTAAAGGTTCTCATCCTTGAGCATGTGGTGGGGTATGCTCTCCCCCACTGCCTGCTAAACTTTGCCATCTTGGCTAAGTGACATAAAGGAGTGATTGTGCAATCATAATCCCCTAGAAATAAAGAAACAAAGTCCTGGACTAGGAGTGGAACCAGTCATAGTTAAACTCCTCCCTGAGGCTATGATGAGGACCATATTGACATTTAAATGTTGAATTTCAGTTAGTTTATTTGAAATAATTAAAAATTATTATATTCTACTTGACTTATAAAACTAAAGAGAAATAGATATTAAATTGACTTTCTGGTATGAACTGCTTCAAAACAAACAACACATCACAACATGAAGAAAACAGGAGGTTACACTGCAGTGCACAGCATGTTCATCATGACAGTTAATAATTCTAAGACATTTAAAAGCACTGTTCATTACCATACATGGATCAAAGATGAAAGAGAAAACAGGACAACTTTAACTAACTGTGCACATGCTCATACTAAAAAATGGTACTTTCATCCTCTCAAAATCACATCACTTGCACTGAGTTTGTACCTCATCCGTTCAGGTTTTGAAGCAAATTACTAAGAAATTAGCAGTACCACCAGACCAAAAGCTTTACTAGTGATGTCATATGAGCTTAGTGATGCTAACCCCCCTCACCTAACTGTAGCAAGATGCAAAATTCAGGTAATACAAACTTATTCCAAACCAAGAGATTAAAAGATATAAACCAAAACAAAATAAGATAACAAAGAAACACACAAGAAGCATATTGGCTCCTCTTGCTCAGATGACGACAGCTTTCCTAGGAGAGAGATCACATTCTCTTGAAGACAGAACACCCCTATTTGTACACTATCACACAGAAACAGTGATAATTTTCACTGAAATACAAATATCTACAGTTATATTGTGTGTTTACAGAATTCATTAGAAAGCTGTTTCATTCATCCAACTAATTCCAATGATCAACAAACTACATATAATATACATCTGTACTATATACATACATTTATGTGTGTATATACATATATAAACATATTACATTTTAGAGAACAGAGGAAATTTTCAACTGCAAGCAGTAAATACATTCATACAAATTCCAGTTTTCACACTATTACTTTATTAATTATTTAATGCTCAAACTTAAAGACAAATAAAAAATTATTAACAAATTTTTTAAATATCATATAAGTAACATTTTTGACCTAAATTATTAACATCAACAACAATGCACCCAAAAAATTAATATCAAAATAAGAATTAACTAATAAACTGCAAGCCATTATAAAATTGTATCTTGGTAGAGAACCAAATTATGACAGCAACTTTATTTCTAAAAATTACTCTCATTATGTTACAAAATGTGTGACACCCTGATACATTTCATCCACTGAAATAATTCCCCTTGAATTCTAATCCTTCCAGTACTGCATACCAATGGAGCTATACATTGACCAAATATTTTTCTCCTTAATGCAGCTATTTGAATAAATCATAAATGCTTTATTGTAGCTTTCTAGCCTCATCCATCTTGAAAAATAGTCAGTTTTCATTCTAAAGTATGAAACAAGCATGAGTTTTGATAACATGTAAATGTCAGTTCTATCACATAATGAAAAAAATATTGACGCATAATAGATAAGCACTATTGAAAAAAAAACAAGTTTAACTGATTTTAATAAAAGGATGACTGCAACTTTTTTAATGGATGGTGTAATCTAATTTCAATTGAAAGACGACAGCTTAAAAAGCCTTGTCCAATCTTAATTCTTCCAGCAACAGGGTTTTGTCAAGTAATAGTAGAACAAAATCTCTAAGTCATTAATACTGCCAAACAAGACTCATCAAACTCACATGCCAATTAAGGTTTACAGCTAAGAAAAAAACCAGCCTGAGTTCTTCCAGTCAAAAGCCTTAGCCATAAGCATACCAGTTACTAAACAGTAGCACCTTGTATTAAGGAGAGACATCATCTGGAGGAGGCTGCATTTTGTATTTTTCTAAGTTATTTGCTAATTTGCCGTAACAGCGCCTTAGACAGTATTGGATACCACACACTCTAAGCATTATAGAATAGTGAAGTACAATAAATTTATTCACATAAAACTCAATGGACTGGTAATCACAGTATGAAATTTTACATACTACACAAAGGTAGGAATTAAGAAATTATGGTTCACGAGCTCCATGTGACCCAATTGCCTTGACATGCTTTTTTAAATTACAATTTTACTATCACCATACTTGCATTGTTTAATAGTAGGTGAGCGGTTAACAGATGGCCCAAAAGGCCTATCTGACATCTATTAGAAAAGCTTCACTACTCTGAACACAGTTACTTGAGCTAGAATCTTCATTTTCTTACAGAACTTAAATAAGGAACATCCAATTTGAAAGGGATCAACACAATGATTTTGAATATTATTTTGCTGAAAAGTATGACTAGTTCAAAATACAGTAAACTTGAAAGTACATACACAAAGATGCTCTCACTCCCATAAACCACTTCAGTTGTCGAATTGTTCTCGAAATATCAGCAATGACCTCTGGAGACTTAAAACAGAACTGTGGAAAAATACCAGCATCCCTTATCTAAAAGCTACACTTAATTTCTCCTCCAACTTTGAAGGAAATTTGCTCTCTATTATACACAATAATTACTCCTAGAAGCTTTTAATTTGAACAAGAATCCATGGAACCAATTTTCCTACCCCTTCTGACACAAGCTCAGGCTTCACCACAGACTCAGTAGTAGCGTACACTCCACTATCTTCCGTATATTTTCTTAGCACAGCATACAGGGAACATTTGTTCCCTGTAAGCAGGCATCATCCCCCAAGAGTTTCCAGACTTAGCAAGCCTTCAAGGCACAATTGAAGTAACCCACACTCAAGAAGAAGCGCTTAAACAGCGACCCACAACAACTCCCGCTGGAAATTTTCAGTAAGGGCTTTCCGTATCGAAGCAGGAACTAACTTCACCCACCCCGTCCCGCACCACGCTGCAGCCCACTGCTTCCAGCCAGTCTGGCGGCAGCGAGGGAGCCCTTGCGACCGCACGCTACCCGAGAGCAAACGCGCGCATCCGGGGCCGGCTCTGCCCGCTCCCCTCGCTCTGCCCGCCCGGGGCATCCCGAATTCCCGCGGCCGCGAGGCAGAGCCGTGCCGTGGCCAGGCCCGGGCACTCGCACCGGCTCCACCACGAGCAGCCGGGGAACGCCACGGGGAAAGCAGGCGCCACCTCCAGGCCGCGAAGCCGAGGGAGCGTTCCAGCCGGGAACACCGGCTGCAAGCGGGACTGAGAGGGGACGAAGCACGGGAAGCCTGGGTCCTCCCACACTCCGCAGGGCCGCGAAGCGCCGCCAGAGGCAGCCAACGCACCCCGCCGGCTGGAGGCCTTTTTTCACGCACCTTAATCTTATTGAGCACCCCGCTGCTCTCCAGCGTCTGCACCAGCAGGTCCCGCAGCTCCGTGTCCTCCTCCGTCGCCGCGGCCGCCATCTTGCTTCTCCCTGACAACGGCCCAAACCGCACTAGCGGCGGGACCAGCCCGGCAGATTCGCCGCCGCCGGAGACGCCAGACTAGGGCGGACCCGGGGGAACGGAGCGGACCGGGACAGTGTCCGCCCTCAGCACCGCCCCGAAAGGGGACGCAGAGAGGCCGCGGCCACCCGGCGCTTTTGCCGCCCGCTGAGCCTGGAAACTGCGGCGGCGAGCGGGCAGCGCGGGCGGCGGGCGGGAAGTTCAAAGCGGGGGCGGCGGTAACGGCCGAACTGCGCGGCCGCCCGCGCCCGCCTGCGGCCCCTCCGAAGCGCCCCGTGTCCTTCCCTTTCTCCCGCCACGCTCGAACCCAAGCAATTGTAGGAGGAGCGTCTGAGCTCATTTGGTCTGTCTAGCTTGGAGGAGACTGAGGGGAGATCTCAACACAGTCTACAACTTCCTCGCAAGGGGAAGCAGAAGGGCACGCATCCATTTCTTTATGGTTATCAGTGACAAGACCCGAAGGAATGGCATGAAGCTGAGTCGCGGACGGTTTAGGTTAGATACTAGAAAAATGTTTTCCTCCAGAGAGTGGTTGGGCACTGGAGCAGGTCTCCCAGGGCTCCCCGGGGAAGTGGTCACAGCACCGAGCCGGTCAAAGTTCAAGAAGCGCTAGGACAGCTCCGACACCTGGCACCTGCTTTGTGCTCGGGCTGAAGGGTGAACAGCCCAGCCCCCGTTCTAGGGCCACGCTCGTTCCAGCGGCTTCTGACGGCAGCAGTGGGCTCCGGGCAAGGTCTCACCCGCCTGCCCTGCTGCCCACAAGGGCACCTGACGCTCAACAGCGCCAGGGGGGCTTCTGGAGCCCTCGTTTCGTAACAAGTATGTTCGTTGTTGCTCCTTAAAACAAAAAGTATAAAGCTTTTAAAATTGTAATGCTTTCTCCGCAAAACTAAATGTGGCATTTTTTTCCATGCTGAACTGCTTATATTTTGTATTGAAGAGAAGTCCAATATATGACAAATAATCAGGAAAGTTAGGAATGTTCCAAGGGAGCACGTACAGCCCCGGTTGAAGTAGGACAGTGCGGGAGGCTGGTTTTAAAACACGTACTGTTTTAAAACACGACTGTTCAGGGATACTCTAAAGCCTTGGCCAAGCCTGTGAGGACAGGTGTCCATCACTCCACCCCATTTCTGCTGGACACATGGGAGGTACTGCTGGAGCCCATTCCCACAGCTGCCCAAACAATATAGTGTTGTATTTTGAATTGAAACATTAGCAGTCTTTCACTTCAGTACAAAATTGTGTTAAAGTAAACCCACAATACTGTACTTGAGCACTTAACAATTATTTCAATTTAATTTTTCAAAACCATATCAGAAACAAATAGAGAAAGATAATGTCTGGTGATACAGTTATTTTTATTTGTTCACTCGATCTCTAAACTTAATGGAAAGACAAAACCAACTTGATAAAATAATTAATAAAGAAAAGATAGAGCAGAGGAAGACAAATCAGTAGACTTAAAAGATAGTTTATAATTTTTAAGATTCATTTAGCATTTCATAAACAGTGCCTTCCAGCTTTCAAATACATGTAGAATATTTTGAATCCATTCTACAGATAATGTTTTTTGAGCTCTGCAAAACAGCAGACTACTATATAGCTAAATATCCATCAGCTTGAGTGCAGCAAAGCACAGTCCAGTGTCCTACTGCAGTGCATTGCCCTGAACTGTTTCACGTTTGAAGGAAATGTTTCCATTTTGAATTTATGTAATTCTCAAGTCAACTCTGTGGAAATCAGAAACATATAGCTACACAATTTACATAACACAATTTAAATAAAATTTAGGCTTTCAAAATAATCCATGGACTAAGTCTATTGATTTATAATTAGGACATGAGAATATACATATATTCCAAAATGTGTACATCTGCTCAGAATATTGTAAATGTTTCTTTACCACACTAAAGTCTAGCTGGATTTGTTTGTTCTGTTTGTGCAATGGGAATAATCAATGCAAAACAACACACTGTGTTATGAAGAAAAAATTTGAAAGTCTCTATCTTGATTCTTAAATCCTAATGTAAACTGCTGAAAGCTGGAAAAATGTATTCTTTTGAAGCGTTTCAACTCATTTTGGGTTGGGTTTTTTTTAGGTCACACATTTCAGCATATGAACATAGAAATCTAGGGTACTACCACATTTGTTCAAAATTTTTTGAGAAGAACATAATTTTCATGAAATTTAAAAGAAACTTTTCAAATATTCTGACATTTCCTCATTTTTTTCATAGCATCATGAGCACTAATAGGCAGCCATAAGGAGATAAAAGACAACAGAGATACAAAAGATCGTAGTAGACAGACAAATATGCAATAGAAAGTCTTAAGGAGATAGTTATCCAATGTAGCCGTCCATTGTCTATTGTTCCATATTTCACAAAAACATTCTTTTTAATAACAGTGTCCATTAACATGCACTATTTTATGATATTGTAACATAAAATTGTGGCTTCTTTGTCCTATTATATTAAAGGCCTACACTATTCCTGAGTAGCTTTGGACTCTCTTTGTAATCACCCTAATGGGAAACTTGTAATTGAGCTTAGTTTGCACAAACTGCAAAGTGGTAATTTGGCACTCTCAGAGAGCAAATCCCTGTTGCACCTCAAACAAGATTAGCACTGGAGCACATGACCCTGTGGGCTGGAGAGTGTGTGCAGTGCAGCCCAGTGTTTTCACCTCTTATCTGCAAAGACAGAATCAGTCTAAGAGAACAACTCGGTGTGCTTATCTTCTGATTTAATGGGCAGTGACAAAGACTTCAGTGCCACACAGAGCCCTGGTGTCCTCAGTGGCAGGAAGAGCCGCACTGTTTACAAGGATCTGGAGAGCTTACTATTTTTCACTCTTCGAGAAAATTTCTGAAACTTTTGATACCTCTTAGATCACTCATGCATCACTCATTCCATCCAGCACATTTTCACGTTTACAGAGAAAGGCAGGCAAAGAGATTAGTTTCACCTCATCCTCCTTTCTACCATGTAAATACGTAAACATCATTAATTTTTTTTTACCAGTTAATAAAACTGAGATGTTAAACAAAGACCTTATTACAAAGACTGTAATTAATCTGTTTAAAACAAATGTTATTTTGCTTGTGGAAGCAGATCTGCCCACATATTTCTTAACTACATTAATGTAGGACGGTTTAACATACCCTTTGTAGTTCAAAACTACATAATAGTAATTAAAAATCACATTTTGTATTTATGACTCATGCATCGGCAGAGAAAGAAGAAAGAAGGGTCAGAATATGTTTCATAGTTTAACATACCGCTGAGAAAATATTGAACCAAGTTCTATGTCATCACTTGGGGCTCCTTCCTCAGGAACTTCCTACTGATTCCAAACACCAGTTGTTAGCACTTCAAACTTCTCTATTTGGAGAAGCACGCCACAGACGCCTGTGTCAGCTCCTGGGCTGGCATTAGTCAGTAGTCTCCGATTTAGAGTCCCCATCGCATTCTCGAAGACCTCTGTGCCGCGCAAAAGCTCAGTATGAAACTAACATAACTAAATCATTGAATATGCTAAACAAGAACCAACCAAAGCAGCAGGACGAGCCAACTACCCACATAAATTACTTCCTCCGCGGGCCACCGCTCCTTTCTTGCCCGCACTCAAAATGCCCTGTCCCGCGGTACCCGGCTGGCCGCGGGGAGGCTCCGGGGGAGCTCCAGGGACACCGCGGGGCCGCCACCCCCGAGTGCGCGCAGCCCCCACACCGGCCAGCGCCCAGGCAGGCCGCGGGAAGCGCCGAGGTGAACGCCGAGGCGAGCGGCGGTGCAGCCCCCGCCCTCCGGAGCGGGGCCGTGCGCAGAACTGCGGACAGGGCGGCGCAGGGCAGTTCTAGTAGTGCGGGCAGCGCCGGGAAGGTAACGCGGGCCCGGGGGTGCGCGCAGCGTGTTGAGGTCTGAACCTGAGGCAGCGGAGGTCGGATTTGAGAGTGTCCCTGCTCCGGCTTCCCTCGGCTCCCTCTTCCCGGCCCCTGCCCGCCGTGGGGCTGCGCTCCCGCGGTGGCAGCCGGGCAGGAGGCAGCTGCGGTTCGGCCCGCCCGAGGTGTTTCTGAATAGGCTTTTCTGCCTGGGAAAGTGGCTCTCTGCCCCTGGGATCCTCAGCTGCGCCAACTGCAAAGGTGGGACTTGCAGGCCTGGGACTCAGATTGTGTTTGCTTTCACGTCCTATGCTTTAAATCCATAACCCAGCCAAATCGGTGGCATTTCCCAGAGGCGGGAAAACTCTTAATAGTTTTTTGAGTTTTTTTTACACTTTACATCAGCTTTGGCATCCTCCTGTCGTCTGGAGGCCTCGCGCTTCCGGTGCTTGGGAGATTTGCATTCTTTACAGTTTGTGCAGACGCCTCTGTGGTGATTGTTTATCTGAGTAAAGCTTTCTGCAGTCGCATTGACGTCGGTGCCATGAGAGGCGAGCGCGGTGCCGCTGTGCAAGGCGGCACAAGTTACATGTGTTACTAATTTTTTCTTTTGCTTCCCCAGGAAGCCGGCGGAGCTGAGCGCGCCCCTGCTCCCTCCGGGATCCCCCCGACACCGCTCAGCCATCGCACTGGAGGCCGTGAGAGGGGCACTGCTGAAATCCTGCCGTGGCGGTGGGCGTGAGTATTGCCTCTGAAAAAGCTTCGAAGAGCCTTCTGCAGTTACTCGGACCAGCACGTGGGCTTGGGATGCATGGTTAGCTGGGAGCAGACAGTGGAAGTGAAAGTTGCCGGAGCTAAAGAACGTTGGTATAAATTAAATTAGTGCTTCTGGCTTACAGTGTTGTGACTTGGTTTGTCTAACTCGTTGTGGCAGATGCCACATGTGGCATGCTGACTTGTTAGGGATGCTACCAAAGCCTTGGGTGTTCATTATTGTGGCTTTAGATGCCAGGCTAACAGTCCTGAATCTTATCTCTGGACATTGTTGCTGGCATTTAGCTGCGTGCATGCTATGTCATAACCATGGGCATCTCCTGCTGATGCTTAAGTGCTTTTCTGCAGCATCTTCGCTTCTGATTTTACATGCTGAACTAAACTGTAGAGCAGGAGATTTTATAATAATGAGAGGTTTGCTAGTAAAGCTAATTGTTAAAAGCAAAACAGAAAGAAAATAAGCAAGTAAGATAAGAGGTAACCAATAGCTAGAGTCCAAAAGAAGCATGTGCTACATCAGCTTTCCGGTCTAGATAGTATATTAGAATTCAAACTATAGTGAATGTGTTAAAGGAGGATTTCCTCAGTACTTATTATGAGTTCTCTCTAGTGTTTGATAAGCCTGGGCAGATAATTTTGAAAACTGTGGAACAATGCTAACATAACTGAAAGTGACCTTGCCCTGACTGGGTTACTAAAACACACACAGAAACAAGTGTTTTGCATTCCTTTTCTAGATACAGTAAATTAAGAGTAATCCCAAAGCTATTATTGCACTTTGGAATTTTATCCATAATGAAAATAATGTTGATCGCCTAGTGTCAAGTAATAATTTTATGTATATGTGCAGGTTTTATTTTGAACTTTTAAGTTTTCTATGTTATGAATCTTTTGGAACTTTTTGACTTTTTTTGTAACTTTCATAATAAGAAATCACTGTTTCTTATTAGAAGAGAGTTGGTGTAAAATTTGTTAAATCTGTTATTTCTTCTGTTAATGAAATTAGTAATCTAGTGTAATTTTTAGTAAACAGAAGCAATTTTCATTAAAAATGTATGTGTTCTATGCATCTTAGTTGTTAATTCAGTTTTCATATGGATGCATCATTTCAAATGCACATCATTCAGATACCTTTAAGGTGACATTGATGCACTTTTCACTTGCCACCATTCAATGTCACAGACAGATGGAAGGTCACCTTCAATAAATCAGTCTGTTGTGATAGTGTTGTGGTAGCTGCAAGGTTGTCTTCTGAGCTAAATCCTTAGAAAGAGTTTATGTATTGTTTATTGGGGAAAAAAAAGTGAAAGTTACAGACTGTGGGCTTTTAAACTTTCTTTGTTGCTCTATGTTCTGGTTTCAGGGTTAAGAACAATACATAGAATAAATCAGCACCTTCTGCTGCTCTGATAGCGGCGTTTTTTGAAACCCTCTCTGTTCCTGGTCATCACTTGATCAAGCATGAGTCCAGTGAGAAAGGAGACAATTGCCTTTATGCTTTTTTTGCAACTTAGTCACTAAAAAAAAAAGCTGCTTTCTGCCTAACAAATTACATCAAAAGAAATGCTATAATGCTTGCTGAGTTATTTTTCTTCATAATTGATATCCTTAAGGTGTTTCTTCCACAACTTTGTAGAGTGCAGCTTTCTTTTGGTGATGTGTGACATTACTGTCTTTTGAGTTGTACTTGCTCCTTTTTGTAGGTAGGGCAGAATTTTACATTAATCTTACACTCCTTACATCTCTCAGTGTTTTGTCTTGATAGTTTTTTATGGAGAAAAGTAGTCTTGCTTAGTTGGTTTTCAGTTCAAAATAATAGAAGATGAAACCATTAAGCAGGTCTGTAAAGCAGAATCTCACATCATCATTAGTTCCTGTTGCTCAAATTAAGAGACTGGAGATCACTTAAGGTGCAGAACTCCTGGGGAAATTGGCTATCCAGCACTTAATTATTTATTTGTGACTTTTAATACACTGTATGACTTTATCAATTTCTTTAATACAGCATATATGTGTTCCTTTGGCTAGCTTTTGCTGAAGACTAGTTCTACATTATTGTTTGCTTTTCTATTAGCACTCTCCAATTTATTTTTTAAATAATTATTACTTTTTTCTTATTTTACCTGGTGAGTGAAATTCCTTCTGGTGTTTTTAAGAAACTAGATTGGGAAGTTAACAGTTGGCAACTACTATTTATCTTATTATATCTTCTGTTAGGCCAAGTACCTTGATAATGTGTCCATTACAAATTGGAGAGGCATTAATGTATGAAATAGAAGAATATCTTAAAGGCGTTTAAGCTTCCTCACAATTTAGCAAAACCTTGTGATAAATTTAGCAGGTTAACAGTTACTGTTGCTGCCCAAGCCCCTCATGAGTTTTGAAATTCCCAGACATTTTGCAAGTAGGGAGGCTCCTTCCTTTGTACTTCAGCTTTGGCATGGCGTTTGCAGAACTGTGGGGTTCTGCAAGCTGTGTCCAGAGCCGCAATAACAACTGTGGGAAAATGGGCTCTTCTTTATAATGAGCTGTGAATATCAATTACACGGAGTTTTCTTAATGGAATGGCGGAATCAGCCATGTCTTCACTGGTGTCAAAACAAGCTTTACTTGACTGTGGTGAGCATGAATTAAAAAAAAAAAACATTCATAGGGAAAAAAAAATACAACTTGTGTAGAGAGATAAAGGTCACCCAGGTTACATGCAGTGTCTTGTGCAGGGTCGTCATTTTCAGAAAGTTGGGAAGTAGGTTTGGTGAGGCTTTCATAACTTGCATGTAAATATGTGCATGTATGTCCCTTTCTAGAAGGTAGCATGTGAAATGCTGTTAAATGACTGGTGGATTTGGGAGACAGTTGGGATTTTTGGCCTGTACCAAGTGAAAGTCCTTCTGTTTGTAAAGGTTGATTTGGGTTTTTTTTATCCCAGACTTCTAAGGTCCGTGAAGTATTAGTCAAATTGTTCTTGGTTTCATAGAGGCTATCTCAGGTTTTTAACAAGAACAGAAACTCATATGGTTTTAGCAGCATTAAAAAAAAATATTAGTTTAGCAGCCAACTGTCACTTAGACAAAATTTAATCTTTGGACTTCATACTTGGCTTCCTTTGAGTTTCTAATATCGGCCTCGGCCAATCCAACCCAAATATTCAGTATTAAATTCAAATTAATCACTTTGGGCATTTGAGCTGACTACAAGTAGTGTCTTCAATTCCATAAAGTATAGAAAATAAAAGCTGTGTAGAAAATTTATATATTTCTCATGATTGGAAAGTGACTCTGTTGCAACCATGTGCAAGTAAAGAAAAAAAGGAAATGGTGATGTCATCCTTGATGGCATTAGTTTATGAAAATTACCATACAAGCTGGGGAATCAGGCACAGCCCTAAAAACATCCCCATTTTACCCATGGTTATTAATCTAATCTAGAGTTACTATTACCTGCTATTTCTGACATGTAGGGGGTTTTTTTGCGTTTTAAAGTTTAAGTGTGCTGGATTGGTAGCAGATTTCTTCTTTCAACACCTTTTTACAGCCCTTTGGATAACAAAATGAAACCTGCAAAGCGGCACTATTGGATTCTGGGTTGTTTTTCCATGGCACTATGTTGTTGGAATACTTCAGATACTTTTACTCAAAGGTAAGTTGAGCTTTAAAATGAAATATCTGACAACTCTTTTCTTAAGTGTAGATCAGAATAGCTTAACTTCTAATGTAAATTTGTTATTAGGTACTATTCTACACTTAGATGATTTATAGTAAGGCATCTACATTAACTGGAGAAGCAAGGATCGTGCCTGAGGAAACCTTTACATGTGTCAATATGAAGAGGGGAAGCTTAAATTCCATTTGATGCACTTAAAACTTTTCTAATCTTGCTATAGATAAGTAATTTAGAGTTGTGATGTATTAATGACAAAAACTGAAAATTATTTTGACACTTATATCAAAAAATTTGTGGAGTCATCCCTGTGGTGTGAATTGCACTAACTGTTGCATTGTTTAGTTTTTTATTTATCTTTTTTTTCCTTGCTATTTTCTCAGTTCTGACAATATAACATTATTTTTCATATGACATCCCAACTGAGGCTGTATCAGACGGCTGCACCACCTTTTGGTGGTTGTTGTCCCTTGGCAAAATCTGAATTTCAATACCAATGGGCCATGGGAGAAACCACAGCCAAGTCACACCCTTCTGTGGTCAAAGCTGAAATTCCTATTGCATTATATGAGGAAATAAACTCTTCTGCTTCCTTCTAGTGCTTTGGCAAGAGAATGGTTAGGGGGGGGCTCAGTTCATCTTTCAGTTCATCATCTCAGAACATCTTTCAGTGCCTACATTGAAGTTAGTGGGTAGTTTAGACACTGCTGATGTTTCTTCAATCCACAGGATTTAGGCTCTGGCTTGACCATTTTGGCAGAGAGTCAGTTCTAGAGCCACATTCCTGTGCTACACAGAGCAGGATGACTCAGGTCCAGAGAAGGAGGGGATATCTCTGAAGCTGCATAGGTATTGAAAATGGCTTTCCTTGAATTCCAGTTCTGAGCTTAACTTGCTCTGTTTAAATAAGTACTGTTTTCTGACCTATCCTTAGCCAAAAAGTGTGTTCTAGAACTCTTTTCAGCATGACTGACATTGCAGAAGTTGAGCTGCTATTTCAAATACAGATAAAGGTCTAATGAAAAGTATAATGAAAGATTGTTTCTAAGCAAGGGCCTTTTAAAACCAAGTAAATTAACTGCTCTGCAATATAGGGCAATTTCTCTATTCAGGTTTCTACAGCAACAGTAAAGCCCCTATAAAAGTGTTAATAGTTTTCATTGTGGGTATGCCTGGTAAGTTCCAGAGCTATTCTCCTAAATTATATAGAAAACCATGGATACATGTGAATACTTAAGAGAAAAAGTAGCCATTGCAAAGTAGAAAAATTAGAGGAGAAAACTGAGGTGTGATATAACATGGAAGCATCCCTAGGCTGTCCTCAGGTTGAGAATTAGCTTGGTCTTTTATTCCTTTTTTTTTCCTTTTTTTATGATAATATATCCTCTAGCAAGAACTAATGACTGACAAGTGGTTGTTAGCTTCCAGAGAATAACAATTTATTTTGACAGTTCTGCATGTAATGCTGTCAGTTTAAATAATTTGCAATTCTGTTTTTTTTCCCATTTGTTGTTCTCTTTACTTTGTCTGGTTGCTTAATAACTAAATATATCTGCTGTAGTGTCTGATGCAACAGGTTTTTCATTTACATTTACTTAACCACAATAGGTCTGCTCCAAACTGTTGAAAAAGGCCCCTATATAAATAATACAACACTTCTTGAACAAATTTTTGAGGTTTTTGAGTGCATATATATGGAAAGCATAAGGAGATAGGCTGCCAGAAGGAGAATTTGTTTAACAATGGGAATATTAGCATGTTTCCTTATATGTTGTTTCTCTTCGAATCACTAGTTTGGAATGTACCTGAAGGTGTTCCTCATTTTAAAATACTTGAAGAAAAATAAATTTGTCTGTCTCTCTCCAGTGGCATCCACCCTCATGCCTGGAAAAAGCTGTATTTTGCTCACCATTGGCCAGTGACTGTATGTAAGGTGAGGTTTTTGTGTTTCTATCTTATCCTGAAAAAGCTAGCATTGGATAGTAAATGTGTGAACAGATTGAATAAAGTCTATTAAGTATTTAATCTTGGTTATGCCTTTATAAAGGCTTTTCCTGATCTTGATGGAACTTCTGCTACTTCCCCTGCAATGCAGAGCAGCCATAACAGGAAAGATTGTGGTGTGTTGCAGATAGAGTTGTCAGTGTAGGGTATACTGTACACTAAGCTTGTTACAGAATTTATGACATCTTTTTAGTTATAAACTTAATCCTAGACTTTCATCAGACTCTATAGGAAGACTTGCCTGCCTTGTTTGACTGATAACAGTTGAGTATTTTAACTACGTACTGCACAATTAGTTTTTTTAGCTTTGTAATGTTGGCTCCAATATTTCTGTGATGTCATCACATACTGATTCAGTCAGGAAAGAGAGCTGTAAAGGTGTTGTGGCAGGTGTCTCTGAGTATTTCTGCATTTTTTGCTGTATTTGGGGGGATGTGAACCCAAAATGAACCCAACCTTCCAATATATATCTGTCAAAGCACAGCTAAGAGGTATACTGTTGCTACTATCTACTACAATCTGATAAGTAGAACACTTTTCCTATACTGGAAGTATTCAAAGGTCTCTTCCCATACAGTTAAGTTAAAAATATTATCAGATTTACTGACACAAAGCTGAAGTACCTTGTGGATGATACATTAGCTTCAGGTTCAGCCAAATGAACATGGAGGGCAGTATCAGTAACAAAAGTCAGATGTGTGTGACTGAGACCAATGATCAAGACCACTGTTCTGTTTTTTGTTTGTTTGCCTGTTTTTGAGTGGAAATAAGGAAAGATTTGATGCAATTTGTGTCTGATTTTCTGTTGATTAGATGTCACTGATAATGACTTGAAGCAGAGATGTTGGTGTTGAAGAGTTTGTAGTGCCTAGCACAAGTCAGTGTTCAGACTCAGTAGCAGTGCAAACCCTTGCTTGCATGAATGACATGAGAACAACTGGGAAAAAATAAAAAAAGAAAAATGAAACAACCCAAAATTAAAAAAAATAAACTCCTACCAACCAGTTTTCCCACTGTGTATTTATTCTGGTTACTCCTCTGAATTCCAGGTTAGTGCACTTGATAAATTGACAAATAATTTTCATAACCTTCTAGTGAAGTTGTAGCAAATATTTGAAGATAGTGAGCATCAGAAAATGTAGGCATCCTTGCACTTTGTTGATTTCTTATGATATTCTGTAGTAAGAGGTGGACAGACACATTCAAAAACATGCAGAAAAAGGGATATTAAAATCATATTAAGTTACTTTTTTTCCTAGTTTCCCATCACTGAGTCATATGAAGAAACAAGATCTCAACTGTACTCCTGTAACAACTTTCTTGTTTTACATAAGAGGAGTTCCTTAATTCAGGAATTAATTTAAGTATTTTTAAGTAGGTAGATTCTTCGGTGTATTTGGTTTATTTGTCTATGAGAACTGTTATTTTTCAGGGTGTAAATATTTTTAATGTTATTATTCAGTTTAAAACTCTTGACATGATGTTGAAAGGAAAAAGCTGTGAAAGAAACAGCAGAAGTAATTTATATAATTATGGCAAAAAGCAGTGAGATAATTTTTTTCTGAAAGTACTTCTTAGTTTATGCCTCCTGTATAAAGGAATGTGATTATAGGCTCTTTCATACATAACGTGTTCTTGAGGTGTGTGGATGAGCTGCATCTTAATTCTTACCTGTTTTGCAAATCTGTGCTTGAAAAGTTTTTTTTTTTAGGCTTTTGAAGGCCCAAAAGGCCTTCTTTAAAATGTAGAGGGCACACATCAGCATGCCAGAAATTTGAGAATGCATCTCTCCCAGCTCTTCCTGGGCTTTAAAAAGTAAGTGTTCAGCTGATGCTTTTTAATACTTTGTGTGATCAGCACAATTAAATTGGAAAGTGTTTTGTAAACATATCTCCCAAACTAACCCATTAAAATGAAGTGATATCATGGAAGCAGTGATAACCCCAGGACCTAATTACTGACTACTACAGTGAAAAGGGTGAAGGTAGAAGAGAGATTTTCTTCCTTGTAAAGTGATTAGAAATTCCAGTGCCATATAATTGACCTAAGGTGACTATGTCTTATGCAAAGATATCTAAACTAGATTCACAGACCTCAAGTGATTGTGAATTTCATATTCCTTAAAAAATTGTGCCTGTGGCTAATTCACGCCACATTTTTCAGTAATGAATGTGACTTAAGAGCAACTCAAAGGCAAGAAGAAGGACTTTCCTACTCCCTTTTTATGGAGTTGTGAAAACATTTTATCCCAGAACTTAAAAGGGAACTATTATTTCAGCTTTTGCATCCTGGATACTGCAAAAAGATAAAATTTTCTGTGTTGTTGGGTTTTTTTGTGTGTATGAAATGTGGAAAATCTAGTGCAAGTTTGTAAGTTACTCAGTTTCTTCTCTGTTAGTAATGGGAAGGACAATTAAGAAATGGTACCTGCTGTCATCTGCCTTTAACTTCACATATGTGCTCATTAAAGGAAAGAGTTAAAAAAAGGGCAGTAGAATAGAGTAATGAACAGAACAGACTGAATTCACGTTTGAATGTTGTGTTAAGCATCAGATGATTTTTTAAAATTTTTTATTTTTCAATATGAGATAAAAAATTTTCCCAAGTTCAGGCTTTGGCAATAATTTTGTAGCTGAGGCTTAAATTAGGAATTGAAATACATGTTTTCCTTCTTTTTTTTTGGTAAAAATAGAAGTAATCACATAATACAGAAAGAATTAAAGTCACTAAAGCAGAAAGGGGAGTAATTGCACACTGTTTGAGGGGAAGAAGTTGAAGAGGTGAGCTCTCTCCACAGTTTGAAAAGCAAGAATTTTTCTTTGCAGTTGCCATGTTTCATTACAAAATACTTATAATTTATCTTAATTGAAAAGATGGCCTACTTAAGCAAGGTGATGGGAAGGGAGGATTAAATATTTCACTTCCCAGAAGCTGATTTTTTTATTTTTATTTGGTGTATCTGTATGTGATCCAGTAGCAGTACTCTCACCTTTACCAGCTGCTGTACTGAGGAATTTGTAACTTGGGCAGCTCAACAGGTGACCCTTCTGGGACACATCAATGGTATTTCACTTGTTGGTGTTTCAGAGATGATAAAAGCTTCCTTGCTTTTGGCACGTGCTGTTTGTGCAATGACTTGCAAATAGGCTAATCTTTCTGCTGTAGTGTTCCCTCTCAGCATGGTTGGTGCTCTACAGCCTCACCAGAAATTTGCTGTTTTATAGATCATGTATGGTTCATTTGGATTGGTCTGATTATCAGATTGCAAGAAAACAGTGCTTCTTTTTCAAATTAATCTAGGTATATAGGGCTTTCTGGGGTCCAGTGCCCACTTGAAAATAAGTATTTGTACCTCTGTTTCAAGTCAATGGTTGCCTGAGATAGAATTAATCTTCCAGCAGTCAGTCTGTGATAAACAGGAAGGCTGTCAAGGAGTGGTTTTGCACCAGCAAGCAGGGATACCCAGCTTTGCAGACCAGCATTTGCATTTTTTATGATACTGATTTAAAATTAACATTGGAAAGATACTAAGGCTAGAATGAAAAAGGAGATTGAATTAAGCTGGCCAAAGCATGCAGAGTGTGAACTAATGTGTTGTAGGTTGCATTGACCTCCCAGTTCCACCATCACACAGGTAACATCAAGAGTCTGAAGAAACAGAAGAAACTACTAGGAAGGTTAGTGCCATGATTTTAAATCTGAAATGCTCTGGCTGTTCCATTAGCATGTCTGAGAACTACAGTTAAAGACTGAATAAGGAGCACAATTGCACTGTTTTTGTTGCCACCTCAGTTGATCAAGCTGTTGACTATTAATTTGCTGTACTTTGGGCTAGATAGCCAAACCCCTCCAGATCCACTAGCTTGTGTCATGATAGACCAATATTGTTTAGGCATTTGCAGTGTGTGTTTGTTCAAAATACTCCTTTCAGGAAGAAAGGCTGTTGCTGGGTGTAATTGCTTGTATTGTAGGTAGCAAGAGAGGAGAGGAAGGAAATGGACACAGAACAAGAAAGTCTTGCAGAACTTGGAGATTTGCTGCCACTGGCATGTGGAAGGCTATTAGTGAGATTACAGGCCTGTCTCTGCTCTTCTCTACATTCTGCTCTTGCTCTGACATCACATAAAAGGCATTTTGGCATAATTATGACAGAATGCAGAGCAGAAAAGGAAAGCTATTATTATGGGAAAAGAATGTCTGGGGAGGTTGTTAGTTAATGGCAGAAAGTGTTTACTTGAAAGTGCTGTAATTCCTAAGAAGACTAATCAGGGAAAATACAGTAATAGTATTCTGTGATGTGTGACATGGATTTTTTTTTAGTCTGTTCTTTTCAGGCATATGTCTCTGCTCTAAACAGTAATTAAAGTGTAGGCTATTTCTCCTGTATTATCAACAGTTTTTATTGGAGGCTCTATTTTTCTGGTTTTTTTAGGAAGGTATTTAGTCTTCCTTTTTTTCTCCATTCCCTTGTCCCTCGAGTCAAAATCTTTAAAGCATAAATCTGTTTTACTTGGAGTAAGCAATATATTTAATATCTTCTTTGTATTTTTGTCTTTAATACAGTGATAAAACTAGTCCTGAATGCTTGAAGAGAGTTTTGTGCTTGTCCAATGTTATAGTTCATTTTAATGGCTCTGCCGTCCTAGAAAAGATGTGGTAATGAGAAAAATACAGAGAACTGCCATCTGGAGTACGTAAACACAGATAAAGCTCTGTTGATTTAGCATGGATCAGGCTACTTTGTTACCTCAGAACCTGCCCTTTTGTCATCTCTTTATGCTGTCTGTTCAGATTTCACTGATCTGCTTCAAAATTCTAATGCCAGTGGGTCCCTAAGTGTCATAATCCATGACAACTTTAAGTAACTGGAGTTTACCAGTTCCTGATTAGGCAAGTTGGCATACGGCAGTAGCACCTCAGGCCATCACTGAATGACGTTTTACTTTTGCCTTTAAACCTTCGCTCCTGGATACATGCAGCAAATATTCTGTGGTTTTATTTCCTACAGATGAATGCTAATGATTGTCATGACCCACCAAAGTACTGGACAATACATGGATTGTGGTATGATCATAGAGTGATTTTATTTCAGCCTGGAAAGGAAAACTTAAATTTTGTACCAGAATGTTTAGTGATTTGGTTTTGTTGGGTGGGGTTTTGTGTGATTGGTTTGTTTTTTTGGTGTTTTTTTTTGTTGCTGTTGTGTTTTGTTGTTTTTTTGTGGTTTTTTTTTGTTGGTTTTTGTGGGTTTTTTTTTGAAGATCTTAATCTGTCCTTATGATTGAAACAAAATTAAAACCCTATGGCTTGACCTAAAACTGAAATACACTTCTGTGTCTCATGACTTGCTGAAATCCTCTGGCTGCATAAGCATTTTATTTACAAACCTCTCATAAAATCAGGAATAGTCTCAACAACTAAGGGAACTATTGTTTCCCTTCCTTTTTTTTTGTCTCTCTGAGTAAAAAGAATTTGTTATTATCTCATGACTGCATGTGGCTTTATGTATCTTATCTCTGCACAGATATTGCACAAGTATAGGAAAAAATAATGTGCTTCAAAGGAATCAACTCACTGGAATTGATACCAATGGCAGAAATTCAAAACTTTTCTGGACAAATACTTTTTAAAATCAGTACAGGAGTTTAAGTTATGCCTCCTGGAAAAGGGAACAGCATTATGTATTGATTCCCTGAGAGTGTCTTGGTGATACTTGCAGAAACATCAGATGGAGCAGCAATTTAGGAGGTCATTGCCATTAGTGACATCAGTGACATCACGTGAAAGACCCTTCCAAGTCATTAGCATACCCAAATGACTTTTACATAAAATGAAAGGACTGAGAGGGCCAAACAAAGAAATAATGACAAAATCTTTGGCCGTCTTCTGAATCTTCATGAGAAATTTTTTGGCCATTATTAGTGTCTTGAAGGTTTTACTTCTGAACCACTGTAGATTCTGATGTTTTACTTGCATTTTTAAGTAAAATCTCCAGCTATAATTGTGCATATTTAAAATTCAGGTAAATGATATGTTAGTTACCAGTAGTGAGTTAGGAGACCTCTTCCTTCAATTTTATTTTGCTTCCCTAGGCCTGACAGAGCTGAAGACTGTAACAGGACATGGCATTTCAATGTCACCGAGATCAAGGTATTTAAAACAAAAACAGACATACCAGGCAGAGCTACGTGCAATTACTTTTGCACATCCTATATGCAAAATCTGCAGTTTATAATATCACTCTTAATGTTTACTGAAGGGTATGGTTTTTTTAAGGACTCCAGAAATTCTTTTAGTGCTTCTGGTACTATTTGAAGTTGTTGTCCTTGTCATCATTAGCAGCTGTAACTACTTAATTTTGTGAACATACAGTTTGGCTCATTCAGTCACATCCTCCTTAATAAAATAGAGAGGTCCACCACCACATAGGTGATGGATCTGGAGTGACGAAAAGCACCTGTGAAAAGAAAAAGATTCAGTCAGTCGGTGTTCTCCCTTCACAATTTCTACTGCAAAATCCAAACAAAGAAAATAAAAGTTCAGAATACTGTTTTCTGTGTGTTTTCTTCTAGGCCATTAGTCTTTTTTTGTTCTTTTTCTACTTAAAAAAACCCAGCATATTTAATTCACCAAAATTCATTAATGTGTTATAGACAGGGATAAGAGACTTGAGATGACAAATGTGAAAAACCGAATGATTGAACAATTTCTGTAGGGACAGTTGAAAGAAAGACTTGCTTTGAGGCCATGTTTTGGTATTAGTATGTTCAGATATTTAGGTAGGTGTACCTGTTACCTCCCAACAACAGCATTTTCAGAATATGGGGGAAAAAGACCTTTTATTTTTCTTCAACTAAATGTTTCAGTCATGGACACTGAAAGATGAAGCTTCAGTTATAAAAAAATTATCACTATATGTAGATTGTATAAGAAGTAGCTTTTCAATGCTGTAGGTGCATTTATTAATTATGGTGTTTATAGGATCTTATGTCAGACATGAGACACTACTGGCCTGATGTGCTTCATTCATCTCTGAATCGCACCCAGTTCTGGTGAGTTAAAAAAAAACAAACCCTAAAAAGCATTTTGGATATTATTTTATAAAAATCTGTCTTAGTAGTTCTTCAGGTGCATGAGAGGAAGCACTGTCTTGCCAGTCTCATTTGGAGTATAGATCTGTTCTCTTATGAAATACAGCTATTGAAGAGAGGTCTATAGCAGAAGTTTTAGAGAAATGAAACTTAGCGTGAGAATGTTTTCTTCCTTGTCCCCAGGGAGGAGAAACAGCTGCTGTTGACACATTAAATCTGAGTAGCAGTAGCACTCCTGGGATATCACAACTAGCTGCAAGAGCAGCTTCCCAGATCTCTTTCTATAGCTAGTTTTACTGTGTTGCTGGTCTTGAGAGAGCTTTCCTTTTGGGCTTCCTCATAGAAAAGGAAATAGAAAAACAGAATGTGCTGTGTTATGGTAGCCACGTCTGTGTTCAGTGACATTACTGACAGCAGCTCTGTTCTACCACCAAGCTCGGGGTATAGGAGGTGCAGAAGGATGGAGGCCTTCATGAACATCTGCAGCTGTTATTAGTATCTTTTTTTTTTGTCTTTTAACATGGCTGTGCTGCAAAATAAAGTGACATTGTATCATCTTAAAGCCTTGGTAAATATTTTGTGGAGACTAAAGTCTCTGTCCATTCTGGAAGCTCAGAGGACTGATTAAAAGACTTGGGCCTGGTGCATTCTTGGCTTGCTGCAGATGATGGTGCACAGGCACTGTCAGTACAGACTGCACCAAACCATTCCAATAGCAGTTCCGTGGCAGCAATAATAGGCTTCTTGAATGCCAAATCTTTGGCCCTCTATTTCTGGCTTCTTTTCAGAAAGAGCAGAACACTTAAATATAAGTGCTACTGAAAGCCTTCAAAAGACAGGCACATCACCATTAGTTTTACAGACATGCATATGTACATTCTTTGAACTAAAATTGTCATCCTACATGCAAAGCCTTGCCTCCAGCTTACTGCTGATTTTTTTAGTAGCCCTTTGGATCTGACTATTACCTGCTTCTGATCCAAACCAACTATATCTCTTGCCCTGAAAGACCTTCTGTTTACTTTAAACCAGTGATGTTTTCTCATTAGTAATTTAAAATCCCTTTTGGAGAACTTTGCCCATAGAAACCAGACTCTTCCAGGCGTAAACAATTTATTTGACATGCAGTTGTGTTAAATGTTATAGCCAGGATGAGAACTCTACAAGGCTAGACTTGGGAAGACACAGTGAATATCTTACAGTAAAGCATCTTCTCCCCTGCTTCAAATCTCCTGACACCACAGTTGCTTTATTAATTTTCTATTCTGAAGTAGTGCACTATTTCTCCAAATCGAAACATAATTTCTTGTGAGGTGTTTTAATTCCTTAAGAAATCTCTTTAAGTTTTTTATATGAATGGAAAATTCCAAGGTAGGCTTTCAAGTGAATAATAGTTGTCCTTCTTTGCTTTTTTATGATGTTCGTAAGGCATTGGAAGGTCACAGGATGCTGTGATGATGGCAGGAGTTTGTGATTAGATAATCCTTGTGTACATCTGCTGAACTCATACCTATATAGTACTAGTGGATTGTGAAGATTTGAAAATAATTTTAAAAAGGCATCCACAGGCAGTGTCACTAAAGATTATACTGCGTAGTCTTTCTACGGAGTTTAGAATTATAGAAACATTTGTCTTTAACCCAGTTTTTGTCCTGTTTGAGTTTGTCTGCTGTACACTGTAAGAATTTCTTTTGCTCTTTTTTCCTTGCTCTCAGGAGAATGGATAGTGGACTAGAAGTAAGACTTGAGAGGAGACCTGTGAAAATTCTGCCACAGGCCAGCCTAAAAGCTGATGCTAAAGTTTTAGCAACTTGTGCAATTACACTGTTTCATCCAGAATAAGGCTTAATCCTTTGAGTTCAGAAAATAATGTAGTGCTTCAAAAGTGTGTTTAACACAAAAAGTTCCACTAAAACTTACAGAAGGTGTATAGATAGTAATTTTCTAGGCATTTTTTTTTGCATTCTGACCTCCAAATATCTTTGTGTAAATATACTGAGAGGGCGTTGTATAATAAGAGCATGATATATATTTTTATATGTCATATACAGATGTTGCTGTAATTGAAATGGTTGGAGTGATTTTGCTTGGGTTTACCTTTTACACGTGTGATAAATTTGAATGCAGTGTCCTACTCCGCAATTGTAGCCTTTTGGGTACTTGATTTAAGTACAGTGGCTAGCTTGTACAGCACATGTATCTGCCAGTAATGTGTTCTAAAATTTGCATTTTGCTTTTCTCCTGTAGGAAACATGAGTGGGAAAAACATGGCACTTGTGCAGCCACACTTGAGGTCCTTAATTCTCAGAAAAAATACTTCGGTAAAGCCATAGAACTCTACCAGCATGTTGATCTCACTGGGTACGTAAATGAACTCAATGATCTGGCTTTTATCAGCATCCTTCTAGACAGCGTGAGCCACTAAATTTTTGAGTACCTTTACAGGCTGTATTTTGGTACCAAAAGCTATGGTACCTGTAAAGTTCTAAATCAAGTGACAAAACCCCCCCACACTTCTGAGTCATGCTGAGCCCCAAACACTTGTTTTTAAGTCAGTGCTTTACTGAGGGGAAAGGACAAGCTGCAGGCAAAATCATGCAGGACATCCTGGGAAAAGGCTGAGAGGCAACAGCAAGAGAGGAGGTTATGAAGGGTTCAGCTGCTGCAGGCAGTCCTCTGCTGTTCTTTGTGACAACCCAGTGTGACACTCTTGCTTTGTCCTAGGGGCTGATTTCTCCTTATTGTTCCAAAGCACTGGCCATTCCAGACTCAGAGTCTTGAGGGGACTGTTGTGGCTTGTCCAAATGCTGTATGCATGGCTTCTGGCTGCAGTTGAATGCCAGAAGGTTAGAGTCCTTTCCTGATCAGTGCTTGGTATGGGTGAGAGGATATTTGACTTGGATTCATTGACCATGAGAGGACAGTCTTATGAGAGGAAATAGTTTTGTACAAAGAAATATACCCTTAAAAAATTCAATAAAACAACCCCAGAGAAACCCCAAACCAGTTCATCCTGTTTATGCTCTACCAGTATCCTGTCCAAGCAGTCTCCTAGATGAAGTCTCGTGTTCTGAATATGCACAAAGAAAATAAGTCTTTCTTCCCTCCCACCTCAGTTTTGAAGATGTCTTTTAAAACTGTAGCAGATTTTTCTGAGAGGGTTTTCAGTGTTTGAGCATGTCATATATAACATTAAAATTAATGATGTCTAAGTCAATTGCCTAAGTAGCTGTGATGGTGTGACTAAAACATTTACAGATGGCACAGTGACCGATGATGTGACTCCGTATCAGCGCATGCAACACTGCAAAAGAATAGAGACTGGAGCATGTTGGAATTAATTGCTCAAAGCTTATTATCTGTTGTGAAAATGAGTACAATTAATTTTTTCTTTGCTGAAGAGAAAAAAGACTTGAAATGTTCTCATATATAATTTCTACTTGAAAGACAAAAAATGCCAGTGATTAAAAAATTTTTCTACAAATCAAATTATTAAAAAGCAGCCTTCTGTAAGAATTAACAGAGCATCTTATTTTATTGGCTTCCTTATATCCAGTGTAAAATGACAGTGAAAACTAGCTTGTCATTTAGTCAGCTGGGTAAAATCTTTGTTGTGCCAAAACTGATCTTGGAAGGGAAGGATTGAGCATTATCATCACTTATGGATTAAATCCTGCAAGATACTCACCATTTCACTT
The DNA here is from genome assembly GCA_003676055.1 of Chloebia gouldiae. Classification (NCBI taxonomy): domain Eukaryota; kingdom Metazoa; phylum Chordata; class Aves; order Passeriformes; family Passeridae; genus Chloebia; species Chloebia gouldiae. Next base: position 4,348,692 of record QUSF01000040.1, read on the forward strand.
CTTACAGAAGTCACAGACTCATCACATGTCATCTTGCCAGCTTGGAAATGTGAACCCTCTCAGGACTGAGCCTAAAGGAAGGGTTACACAGGCTATAGCTTCTTGAGCACTACCTCATTTCTCTCATGTGACCAGCTTTTCCTCTTCAAAAACATATTTATTTGGAACAGTTTCTGCCCTGACAGTAACATTGATTCTGACTGACGTGCTGTATCCCTCTCCCAGTGTACTGTGTGTCTCCCACCACAGGAAGCCCATTCTGTGTTTGAATATGAGGGTGCCTGGAATGCCCTCACAGTGGCAGGAGCACAGTGGAATGACTCAAGGCAGGGGAAAGGAAACAGTTACACTCTGGCACTGAACAGGGCACTCTGAAACTCCCTTTCCTCTAGCTGTGTCTGAAGACTGAACTGTCCTAGTTCCTCAGGTTAAGGTGTGGGAAAGGGTTCTTCTTGACCCTGCCAAGTTAGATGGGAAGGGAGGTGTCTTTTCAGAAAATGGCCTTTCCTAGGCTGGCAAACAATGAAAGGGAAGTTGCCCTTGCTCCCATCACTGTAATGCTTGACAGGTTCTTAAGATCTGTTTTACCTAGTGATTATAAAGGTATATTTGCACACATGAAACATGGAAAAAATGTTTTATCTTTGTTTCAGTTGTCTCTTAAAAGCTGGGATAAAGCCAAGCAGTTCATATTACAAGGTAAGAGGCAAATTTAATAAAACAAAATCAGTGTGCATGAACTTTTTTTTCCAGTAGGAGTCAACTAATTTCTGTAGAACAAATGTTTTTTTAAAATTTTATAGTTCTTTAATGTTGTGCTTTTTATAAGTTTTTGAGAGTTTAACCAGTGTGGGAGCTGTTGGAAGATGTCCTTGTGACCTGTTAATCTCTATAAGCTTTTTAATTTTTCAGATGACTGCTATAAAGGAAGCTCTTAAAAGATTTTATGGTGTAACACCTAAGATCCAATGCCTTCCTCCAGAAGAGGTAAAAACTCCCCTAAGTTCCAAAAATGGAAAAAAAAAGCTTACCTTTTTTAAGGAGCACTTTCTATCAAAAATATAGCAAAAATAGAGTGAAAAATCTTTGCTATGGTGAAGCTTAGGCCTAGGTGTTCTTTGTGTATACAGCTGTTTGCATATAGGTATTGTTTGATTCTTGGACTTGGGTTTTAAAGGTCTCTTTGTCTTAAAAGATTTAAACCTGCATCTCTTGCAGGAATGCTGTAACCACCCTGCCAGAGGTATTGGTGTAGCTGAGCACTTTCCTCCATGCCTGCTAAAGTTTAATTGCTGCATGGCAGATTACTAAAACCAACAAGAGTGAGCTGAATGGAGTCAGTGAATGTCGGCCTTGGTGAGGGTGCTGCTGTCAGAATCCTTCTAAAATAAAGCAGCTCAGAAGCTTGTCTCTGAGATTGTTCCAGAGAGCCCATACCTAAAGTGGTCACTGTAGTCTTTCCTTTTGAACCAATCATGTCTCAAATTTTCATGTCGTTTTACTTCTCCTTGCCAGTAATTGTGCTGTGCATCATGATGCAGTAGAGAAGATGGTAGACAGAGACAGTGTTCTGTAAAGTATAGGTCACCATATCTGAACCAAAAGTGCCTTTAAAAGAACAAAATAGTATTCTGAACAATTACATGTGTAGGTTGTAGAGCTCTTTCTTTCCTTTTTTTTTTTTAAGCTAGGTTACTCTGCCCTTATAGAATAATAAAGCAAAAAACAAAACCCACAAGGTTAGCTTTCACTCTTGTAAGTGGTTCCTTCTTATCTCAGCTTGTTCAAGGTTATTTACTACAGAACTCTTGGCAGAATTACTGCCCATACACAGGCAACAATTTTTGAAAACCTGCTAAGATACCGTTGCTATTGGAGTGTGTTGTCAACAATTGCTTTATAATGCTCTGAGGTTTTTGTGCTCATATGTTTTTTAACATGAAAAAAATCTATAGGTTACAATATTTTTAACATGTGTTTGTAAGTTACTTTAAGGAACAAAGGAATTTTAGTTGAATGTGGGTTGTATATTCACTCACCTTTTGACATTAAAGAAATACAGAGCTAACACAAACCCCAGTTCCTAGCTCTGTTCACTGTAGTTCTACCATTGCTTTTAGTACACTTGGCATACTGCTCCAATTACATGAAAGTACTGTACAGCTTGAGTCTCTTGTATTTAACAGCTGAAGGTATTGGGTAATAAAAATGAAAAATTACATTTCAGTTATTTCAAGATAGGCCTTTTTCAGAGTTCTAGACCTGTCCATGCCTGAAGTGCATGATGGAGGTACTTTGATGTTTGAAATGGATTAGACACATTCTCTGTTCTTACGTTTCTTAAAAAAACCTGAAATAAACAAACTCCCTTACAACACAAATTCCAAACAAACGAAAAAAGCCTCACCTCAGTTACTTTTATCTTGTACATATCTTTTTGTCCTGCTTGATTGTTTCAAAACCATCTTTTTTCCATGTTTTGTTAGACCTGAGCATTGGGGAGATTTTCCTGTAATCTTTTTGCCATATGAAAGGTCTCCATGCCTGCCTGCTTTATTTGTAGTCAGTATTTTTCTTCCTAGCCTGTCCTGTAGTCAAAAAATGGCACTTCTGCTCCTTCTGTCAGGTTGCTTCTGTATTCTTTTGTGTAAAAGCTATTATAAAATTCAGTTTCTCTTCTCATGTATGGAGAATTTTATTTGCCTCAATTCCTGTCTTGCTATGAAGAGTTGGGGAAAAGTGTCTTTCTGGTCACATGTGCCCTTCAGTATTCACAGAGTTCAGCCAGAGCTCATCATTGTGCAGATGAGTAAAGGCCAGGATAATGTGTCACAGCATTTCATAACAAGTCTTACCAGTTAGACAAGTTCCAAATTGGTACTGAGTAACAGTATGTACCACAAGCTGATCAGAGTGCATGCCTTTTCTACTTTTCTTTGCATTTGTTGTCTGGTAAGTACCCAAATAATCACTACTGTATTCTATAGATAGGGCAGAGTAGCTGAAGAATTAATTTCTTTTCTTCTTCCCATGAGGCTGATCTTACCCTTCATGTTTCTAGGGTGAAAAAGCACAAACAATTGGCCAGATTGAATTGTGCTTCACCAAAGAGCTGCAGCTGGTAAACTGCACGGCGCTGGAGAGTGGATCCAACCCAGTGCAGGCTCACTTGAAGCTTGGAACTTCGGAGCTGTCGGTGTGCAATGATACTCTCCCAACCTATTATCCTTCAGAGGTCCAAGATCGCAAATGAAGCCATAAGAGTTTGAGAAACTTTTTAAACAGCAAAAAAACCCAAACTCATATAATATTACAAGCCCCTGTCCATATCACAGGCCTACAGTGAAGATTTCTGCTGGAAAACACAGTTCTTTTGCTATTAAAGGTCAGTGGTCCACATGATGGGATCAGCATCTGATCTACAGCATCGTCTGGATTTTTTGGCTTGCTTATGGTTTGAATTAGTGTTCAGAAGAGAACTGTGACTTCTCATTTTGACATGCAATTGTCTGCCACTTGCTTTTTGGTTTTTACCAGTGAGTCAGGGAACTTAATTCTTTGTATTGAAAGGATTATTGTCTCTGAGATGAGGTGACAAGTTCTTGCGAGGGAAATACTGGAAACAGAAGGAACTCTTGAGACCTGTCTGGAGGTCCATTTCCAGATGTAATAGCCACTGCCTTGCATAATTGTTCTCCAGAAGTGCAGAACAGAGAACATATCTTCTGAGGTGTTGAACCTTTCCTCACTGCGGGATCACAGTGGACTGAAGACAACTTTTGCGTAACTTCTTAGTGAAGTAATAACATTCTCCAAGTTTGGGCTTTTCTGCCTTAAAGATCTCAGGGAAACTGTATTTGTAGCCTCACCTGTCCTTTGATTATTTTCATGGCAGTAGCTCTATACAGTCTTGAGGAACAACCAATGGTAGAACTTACATGTCAGTACAGGAGAATTGTATGCTCTAGAAATATGTTGTTACTAATTTTCAGTTGTGTGTGAGCATTCAGCATTACCACTTGTGAGTGCCTGCACTTGTATATAAAAACAAGATTGTCACATAAACACTTCATCCCAAGAAACATCTTTTTATAGATGAAACAATAAATACTACAGGATTTTCAGTAGAAAGTACAGATGTTGGCAATAGTGCATCTCTATCCCATAATGATGAGTACTATGCCACAAAGGTGGATGTTTCTAAAGGGAACCAAATTTTGATATCTTCTCCAAAGGGCTGTATTAATCTGTGTCTCAAATTGTGTTTCAAAGAAAGACAATTATGGCTCAAGAAACTATCTGTTTGTTAGAATAATGTTACTGTGAAATCATGAAATGCAGTATTAGAAACAAATTTCTTATTTTGAGGTGGTTAGAAATGAATGCTATCACCACTTCAGACCAAGCACCATATCCAGCCCTTCATGTTCTTCCTAGCAATGGCTCACAGCTAGTTGTGAGCCTTGTCAGTTGCTTTCTATCAGAATGTGTGTAGTTTCAAGAGTTGGATTAAGGCAGTTTAAATAAAAGAAGTAAAAAAGGTATATTGAGATCCATAAAATTCACTTCAGTTCTGAAAAGCATCACTTACTTCCTTGTGCAATATAAATTCTGTCAACCTTGAAAATTCAGCACAGCCTGGGGATGATGGGTCCTGTAGTCTTTTCTGCATCATTGAATAAATTAATTCCAGCAGAGATGTGTATGCAGTCTCAGTGGTTTAAAACACTACTCTACTCCACAAAGGGACTTAGCTTGTTTATACCCTTAGTTCCTGTGCTCTCATGCAAAGTGCTTCAGCATCCTTTGGCATGTAGGTTAGAGCATGGGTGTATGTCCCTTTTCCAAGGGCAGCTCCTCTTCCTGGGCCATGGGCAGATTCTTTTCTCTCTTGTTTTTTTCTCTCTCTTCATGGCCTATACTGAGTCTTTCTCAGCTGCACAGGAGCCCAGCTCAAGCCAAGCTTATGGTGCGGTGGAATAGGAGATTGGGAAATGCACTTCTGTTCAGTTGCCTGAGGTACATGTATCTTGTGCTTAAGGGCACATCTGTCTCTTTCTACCAGCAGACAGCTGATCTGCCACTACCAACCTGAACAGGAGATGGGAGAAGCCGAGGGGACCTGTCTCCATCATTCTTGTTCTTAATGGGGTCAGCAGCTGGTTGCAGGTGCCCAAGGGATGGGGAAAGCTACCTCTGCAGGCTGGAGTGGAGGTGGCATAAGCCTCTGGCTAAGTCCCTGCTCTGCCCCCTCAGTGGCTGGAGAGTGCTGGGCTGTGCTACTGCCCCAGCTGCTGCTGACTGGAGGGAGGGGTAGGGGCAAGACTGCAGTGTCCATGCAGCATGTTAATGCACTGCAAATCAAGTCCCACCAAGGGGGACAGGCTAGGTATCTACAGCTGCAAAGCAGCAGGTTGGGAGGAGGGATTTTGACTAGAATGGGTCCTTGAATTTGGGCACCTCAGTTCTGGTGTGGTTCTGCTTCTGTCAGCTGGGCTCTGGATCTGACACTGAGCGCTGTTAAGCCAAAGCCACAGAAGGTTAATGGTGCTGCTAACAGTGTTATTAGTGCCTGATGATGCAAAGAGAAATTGTCAGAACGTTGCAAGTTGCTTTCCCAGGAATGGAGCAATCGATTAGGAATGTTGTACTTATTGTAAATTCAGACTCGTGCTGATATGGCAGCTTCCTTCAAAAGGGCCACAGCATGCCTCTTGTTCCTGTAAATATTCCCTGTTCCACGAAGTTGCCATAGACCACCCAGAGTTGATACAAATAATTAATTTTAGGAAGGATTTAAATTTCTTGTGCTTTGAAGAAGAAGAGATTTTGTATACAGGCTAAGTGAGACCTGATGTGGGAGATAGGCAGATTAGTTTGTATTTGTGCTGTGATTTTCATTATTCCTTACCCCAAAGTACACTGGAACATCAAAGACTGTTGGAGGAGGATTAAATAGACCTCAGGGGCAGCCAAACCCAGCCATGCCCACAGATTGGTGGTGTTAATCAATACATCAATTCATTCAGCATGAAAATCAGAGTGCTGGCATTCATTTGCAATGCTTTCCTCTAAAAGACTGATATATCAGTAATCTTTTATAAAAGAAAAGAAGTTAAAATTGCCATATTTGATAAGAACTTTTAAGGTGCTATAAAATTCTTAAGCAAGCTGGAGATTACCATAGTGCTATTTTGCAAGAAATACTTTTCTGAGTACAGCTTATTTACCAGAAAAGAGGCTGTTGGCTTAGGTTTTTTTTCCATAACTCACACAATTGCTCGTGTTAGAGACCTGTGCTCTGCATGTAAATCAGGAGAGATGAGCCAAAACAAAATTAGCAAGAATTAAAAGCACAGCAGTTACCTTGTAACAACTACAATCTCTGTAAGCAAGCATGATGCATCCCAGCAGGTACCTGCTGTTACATCACTTACTTCTGCTTAGTACTGAATAAAACTTGCTTCTGTCAGCCTTGGAGGGACTGCTTTCTATCCCAAGTGCTCAGCTGGGGGTGGAGAAGTTGTGTGTACTTCCAGCAGAGATTGGAAGAGCTGTCCTGTCACCTGACTGCTGTGATTTTAGCCCATCAGCCTTCCACAGATCCATCTCCCTTCCGAAGATTTTATAGGTTAGGTTATGAAAGCTGCACATACCCAGATGACTTGTGCTAACAATTCCCAGTGCCAGCTATTGTGGGCTTGTGTTCCACAGAATATTGCGAAGGGACTGTCCCTTCTCATAAGCCCTAATTTGCAGATATTTGCTAAATGCCTGGGGTATGCATTTGTCAAGGATTTATTAGCCAGGAGGCTGGCTGACTGATGTGCGAAGTGGGAACCACTTCATTTTCTCCCAGACTCCCAAATGTTTGAGGCTCATCTCCTGGCTGGGTTCTAATATACATCAGGTCTCGCCTGCGAGGGTGGGGGGGCTTCTAATACAAACGAGCATAGTCTAACAAGTATCCAATATTAAATATTTCATACAAGAAATGGCATGAATTATGTTTACTACACATAACAATCCCCCACCTTCTATATTAACCCATTAATTTGCGCCCTAATTCCTACCCCAAGATTTCTTTATTAGAGAAAAAAAAACAAACATGCTATTCCCCTTTAATTTTCCCCATTCTAGTCTATATCTGGAATTTCCTGGTAAATTTTATAGTTTAGTTCTTTTCCCTTTATTCGTCCTTCAAACCTTGCTAGAGTCTCAGCCACCCTGCTATGAGGAATTTCTCCTCCCAGTGTCATTATTTTTGGTACCTGATTTGTTTTCCGTAGGGCAGCTTCCGGGTCTGTGGGTAACGCTGCTATTTGCATCCCTTGTACCACTGAATGGATGAGTCTTATAAAACAGGGGATGAGGCAGGGTAGGAATATGACTCCTGCTACTGAACATAAAATGAAGAAAATTATTTTCTTCCACCAAGCCCCATCAAACAAATGGTCCCACCACGATGCCTGGAGAAGTGAGTTCCACTTTTGTACAGGAACATGGGCTACCCATTTAATTTCTGTGGCCAGATCTCTAATGGTTTCCCCATAATCATTTA